>ML105252.1:60235-312426 GCA_003697995.1 Taxidea taxus jeffersonii | reverse complement strand
TTTTTTTTTTTTTTTCACTCTTGACCAGGCTTAGGGCACTTCATGGTCCTCCTCCCACTGAGACTGAAAATTTGCCCCAGTGGGAAGGAGAGGTGAATTCTAACATCCATTTAGAATTGCCTAGGTGAGAATTGTTCCTTTCTGTTGCCAGGAACCAAAACAATACAGTTTATAAGACAGAACATTTTCCACTTATCTGCTACACACATTTAACATTTTCTATTTTGGTTCATTATTCTATAATTTGTGTGTGTGTGTGTGTGTGTGTGTGTGTGTGGAGTTGAGAAATCATAGCAGGAGGTTACATTGCTCAAAGAATGAATTCTTTCCTGAACAAGGAAAATTGGAAAAAATATAAGCCCCGAAGGGACAAATGCCTTCCCATTTCCTGAGGCACATTAAGAAGTCTACAATTAGCTCAGTTTCTAATAGTTTCCACACTTCTGCTACTGGACATATCTCATGTTTTCCACCATAAGCCTGGTAAGAACTGCCTAAATCTATAATCTCTCTCCTACCCTTTTGGGCACTTATCACCTCTTTCCTAATTGCAGGGGGTGAGGAATGAGCTGGAACTTCCTTTAAAGACTTGCGTTTCTCTTTCATTCTGACATTTTCCTGATGTCTCTTCACTTGGTCCTTCCATTTGATGCCACGCTGCCTGGTCCTCAAATAAAGATGACAGAAAACAACGTCCTGGTATGTCTTTCACTCCCCAGCACATGGCTGTCAAGCTGATACTGTTCTGAGCGCCGACAGCCCGTATCATGTGCTCAGACGCCCTCTATGGCCTCATTTCCTGGCATCTACTCAGGAATATAAGCAATGTTGTAGACCATGACGACAAATATAACAAGTATTTCCCCAGAAATAGAAGTCATTCCACTCTTACCACTTCCCTTTGGCCTAAGTTGATACATTAAATTTAATTTTTGTGTAACTAACCATTGCTTAAAGCACCTCTTCTCCCCAAATGAGATTTGCCAAGAATTTCCAGGAACAGCCACTGAAGGACCGACAGCACAACTGTGTTATGGTATTAAATATAGTGTGATATAGTAGAACACATGGACTCTCATATGTCAGGAAAAATTGGATCCAAATTCTTTATCTGCCTTTTGATATGTAATCTTTTTATTAAAAAAAATTTTTTTTTTAATGTTTAAGATCCACACTGGGAGCCCATATGGGGCTTGAACTCACGACCCTCAGATCAAGACCTGAGCTGAGAACAAGAGCTGGATGCTTAACGGACCACCCACATACCCCTTGACTATATAATTTTGAGCAAATTATATAATCTCTCTTAGGCTCCGTTCCCTTATTTGTACAATGAGGAGAATGTTACCTATCTTTACGGTTGAGAGGATTAAATGGATTAATGATTTAAAGTGATCTTAAAGCCCGTTAGTGCATAATTAGCTCTCCGTATAATGTTATCTATTGTTGTTTCTGTCCTTTCATCGTCACATTTTCTATCATACCAGAGTCATACCAGGTGTCTCTCAAGGAACCCACCTTCCCCACACACATCCAGCCAAAATACATCTCCCTTTGAGGAAATTCCAAATTAGAAATTCACTACTTTAACATGGATTTGGTTACGTAGTTTCTTTTAAAACACAAATGTTCCTGGGATGGGCAACATATTAAGTCAATAAATAGTAACATCTACCATTCGTGAAGTAACACATTTGTAGTTAAGAGTGGCATTTCTTTTTTTTTTTTTTTAAGATTTTATTTATTTGACAGAGATCACAAGTAGGCAGAGAAGCAGGCAGAGAGAGAGGAGAAAGCAGGCTCCCTGCTGAGCAGAGAGCCCAATGCGGGACTTGATCCCAGGACCTTGGGATCATGACCTGAGCCGAAGGCAGAGGCTTTAATCCACTGAGCCACCCAGGTGCCCAGGCATTTCTTATCTTAACCTGTTAAACAATCCTATAAGGTAAACTTTATCCCTACTGATAAAGTTCAGACATTTAGGCTTATGGTGATAATCAGAGCAAAACTGGATAAGAAGTCACCTTGCCAAGTTTCTTTTTTTTTTTTTTTAAAGATTTTTCTTTATGTATTCAACAGACAGAGATCACAAGTAGGCAGAGAGGCAGGCAGAGAGAGAGAGAGGAGGAAGCAGGCTCCCCTCTGAGCAGAGAGCCTGATGCAGGGCTGGATCCCAGGACCCTGAGATCATGACCAAGTCGAAGGCAGAGTTTTAACCCCCTGAGCCACCCAGGCGCCCCCCGCCCTTTTTTTAAATAAAAGAAATGATTGCATATAAACCATCTGAGACATTGATAGACAGGCTAAGAATATACAAAATCAGCATAGATTGGGAGTATCATGGCAACATCCTTTCCAAGGTGGCCTCTGATCTTGGAAACAGCATTTCTGAGGAACTTTGAAAATTTTAACTGTCCCATGCAGTCTTGTCTGTTGAGGACTTGCAAGGGGTGTGACAGTTTGGGTAAATGTAAATGAAGTCACCAACAAGTTGCCAACAATGCAAAGGGATATATAAACGAATGAGTTGGGGGGTGGTCTGGGGAATGGGCGTTCCTGAGAATCCTGAGAATAAGTGTCTCACCAGGACATGTGGCTTCTAATTTGCTGGCAAGAGTGAAGTAGGACAGAACCCTGAGCTTTACCCGAGGGCTCAGATGTCTATTTGTTAATGAGAGCACGTACAGCCTCTCATAACCATCATGAAGTTGTGTTTCCCGAGTGACTTTCTGCATCACACAGTTAGCTTGGCACAAAATAGAAACAATAAGAACACAGTCTCTAGAATCAGAGAGATCTAGCCTTACAACACCGTTATGACTATGTAAGTTGTTCTGTGACCAGCAGCAAGTTACTCAATTTCTTTGAAACTCATGATCATGACGTGTATGTTACACAATAATCACAGCACAAGGTCATGAGAAAATTCAATCAGGTAATACAGTCAAGGAGATGCAGCGGATGCTCAATGAATGCCAGTTATTTTTATCATGGAGGCATCTTGAAACCATGAGGTACTGGAGGTCAGGGACTATGCCTTACTCATTCTCATATCCCTGATGCCTATTATAAAGTCAGGCTCAATAAATGAAGGTTGATGGATGTTTACACTAACAAACCTTGAGAAAAACGTTTTTCTGACATGCCACAAGAAGTTGCAGTATAACACAAGAAACAATCAGACAGTGGATGTCTACAACAGCAAAAGCATTGAATAAGAAGGCTGTTTTTAGGCAATGCCTCTGTAGCTGCTTTGCCCCCTACTCATCATTTACACAAAATGAAAAGCACAGTCCCTATTTTCAGTGGTGGACATCCACAAGTTGTCAGATACTGAAAAACAATGACTCGGGTTCTAGGGAGACAGCTCAGTCTTGAGTTTGAGGGGAAACACATCTAGGGCAGGCACTCCATGCACCATCTCTAATCTCACTGTCTCCAAGCTCACGCCGCTTGCCCAAGCCCTGCACATGGGTCCTGAAAACGATTGGTCAGGTTGGCTCTAGAAGAAAGCAGAGCGTATCATTCACTGCTAGTCTTCAGTAAGTGACTAGATTTCTCTACTTCCTTGGACACAGTGAAGCAAAGGGAACGTGATGACATGCTCTGCTCCATTGGTAAGCGGAAATAATTCTATATTCCAAAAACTCTGAATTCTTAAGGATATCTTAAAGAAGAGTAAGGCTCTCATCACTTGAAAGGGAATACCTGTAGACTGGGAATCTGGCCTAGGGTGATTTTTTGTGGTTCGCGGAGTGAGTCAAGATTAGGTTGCAAAATCCACCAATGATAATAGTAGCACTTTCCTAAGGCTGAGACACACTGATTTGAAAATGCAAATTGGAAGACCATAGTCAAGAATAGGACGAGGTGATTTTACTGAACAGCTTCCTCGCCCATTTGAACCTATAGTGCATTCAGTTTCTATACACGTGGGTCGCTCTCAGATTGAAAATTGTAGGCCTGCAAGAAAAATCATGCACGTACACTATATGGATGCATATTGTAAAATCAGAACTTTAATGAATTTACACTTATTCTTGAAAACTATACATGGGATCCATAAAGAGCAATGGCAGGACCCAGAATCCTGGATATACAGCTGTAGCAAAGGAGTGGATGGTTAAGCAGGTAACAGATGTGGTATGTCCAATGTCTGAGAAGAAACGGCCACACTGTGCGAGAACGTCTCGTATTGCCAGTGTAGGACACTGCGCATGTATGTGTATCAAACAAACAAAAAGAGAGAGAAAGGGGGAAAAATGATTAAAATGAAGTTCTTATTTTCTTCTGTTAGAAAACAAAGCATTATTTCTTCCTGGATTATTAACTGTGTATCTTGAAGCCAAGTCATGTTCTAACAATTTCCCTGTAATTAGAAACATACGTATCTGCATACGTTACTGCCAAAGTACGTAGGTATTTTACTGGCATTAGTAATCATCATATGGCAGGGGAAGCACTGCCAGTGGGCAGAAGGCTTCACAGTGTTGGGGCCAAAGTGGTAAAAGGAGGCCAGGACTTGTAGGATGAGGCAGAGACACGGTCCCAGGAAACCGGAGTCTCAAACACTTACCTTCACATTTTAGTCCACTTTGCCAAGCCTGAAGCCACGGTTGCTTCTGGCCATTTCCCCTGGTTGGGTCCCATCATTCTACAAAACAAAAAGAAGAGAAACTCTAAATAAACATCCTTCTGTATCCCCAATCCTACTCATATTATAAAACATACAGCTTTTTACTTTTTCTTAAAAAATATATTTAATTCCACCCTCAGATCACTAAGGTCCAAGCATTACTATGCTGATTGGCATAGACCCTGGTGTTGAGGCAGCCAAGGCTTATTTACAAAAACCGTCATGCATCGGAAGGAATAAACCAGCTTCCGTATGCACTGCTAATCTATGCTTTCCAACAGTGGACAAAATATGACTAAGTCCTATCCCAAAAATGAAACAAAGCCAAAAACAACTTACCTGGAATGAGAGTGTCTGTAGACATTTCTCTAAGTCTTGAACCAACTGCCCCATATATAAGGCAGATCCAACATACAGACATCTTCAGGTGAAGTCAGGGGTCCAGGACAACCCATTATTGTTGCTGAAATAAAAGCTGGGTCTCCGCCAGGGAGCGAGGCAAGGATCAGGAATTACCAGGGCACTGTCATAAGCACAGATTCTGTGGACTTGCCGCGTAGTGACACCTCAGCTCCTTGTGCCTAGTTTTAGCAACTTGCTGGAGGAAACCAGCTGTTGACAGAGCAGGAGGGAGATCTGGTCCTTTTAGGAAGGGTGTACTCCTTTCTCGCCTAAGTGTGAAAACCTTAAGCAGGAAAATCTATAGTTCTGTGGGTGGTGAGAGTCCCCAAATGGGTCATCCATTTAAGCCCTGTTAAGCCAACCTGCTAATAAGTCTCCAGTTGAAATCTGCTTGTAAGGTCAGCCAACACATCCCAACAATGAGACCCCAGCTTTAGAACTAGTGAGGCTGATTTCTATAAACACTGTCTCCAGGCTGGTTTTAAAAGAGATCCGGAAGAAGAAGAAGGAAAGAAAAAAAGAACTCACTCAAATAAAGCATGGACAACTGGGTTTGAAGGAGACATAGATTTCATCACCCTTCATCCATACCCATTTCCCTTCCTGGGCATGGAATTGTACTTTCCATTCCCAGATTTGGATTCACTTGCTCTACCACTGAACTGGCCATAGGAATGCAAGTGACCAGACAGAAGCCCAAGTCATCATTTGTTCTATGACTGAGGTCTACCTTTGTCTTTGCCTGTGTCATAATGGACACCAGTATTAGAAGAGACTCCTCCATCAGTGCGGGTCCCGTCCAGGTAATGGCATGGAGCAGAACCACCTGCTAATACTCACAGAGCATGTTGTGTAATTGAAAAATAAATCTTGGTTTTTGTAAACTGCCAAGACTTTGGGGTAGTTTGTTACCACAGAATGGTCTCGCCTATTCCAGCTGAAATGAATAACAACTTGGAAGAAAACAATTGCATGGATGAAATGTCTCCATTCATATCATATTTATAAGCTACTCAGCGTAAGTAATTAAACACCTGTCAATTTCCTGATGTTGAGGATCTTTCCCCAACAGATAACTGAAAGAGAGCTTATCTTGACTCACACATTAGAACTTTTTTTTTTTAGATTTTGTTTATTTGACAGAGAACACAAGCAGGGGGAAGTGGTAGGCAGAGGGAGAAGCAGGCTTTCCACTGAGCAAGGAACCTGATGTGGGGCTCCATCCCAGGACCCGAGGATCATGACCTGAGCCGAAGGCAGATGCTTAACCAACCGAGCCACCCAGGTGCCCTGAACATCTTAAAATCACTTGATAAATTGTGACTTGCCTCATTATGTGATTCAATGCTGAACCCATTTTTTTTCTTTAGTGCTGTAGGAGCTATCAAATTGAAGGTAGTTGGATGGACTGAAAACAGGTCCACCAATTGTCTGTTACCCCCAAAATGGACAGGCAAGAAAATCGAATCCTACATGTAATGAAATCTAACAGAATGATCGGCAAATTGACAAGGTTGTTGGTGCGAAACAGGCTTTGACTTTTTGCCTCATTTACGGCCCCACTGCTGTGGAGATGTGCCCACGGGCCACAGGGAAGGCAGCTGCCATGGTCTACAACGTGTCTGTAAAGATTCTTTTGAGTTTGTAAGAAAAGGCTTTGAGGGACTGTGATCCCAGGGAAAATAATCAGGGCAACAGAAAACCAGAAAGATCACTAAGCAGAGTGGGAGAAGACATTATATTTAATCCCATTTCCAAAGAAAGAGATATTTAATTATTTCCTGTGGTTTTTCAGGGAAGACGATATACGGGAAAACAGTGTGATAGAGAAAAGTAACAAACGTCAAAATGGTTTTCCTATTTTCTTTTCAGGCTTAAAGAGTTAAAGTTACACCAGATGTGGAAGGGCAACAGATGGGTGCATTCTGATGACTTATAATGTTGGATGATAAAATGACCTAAGACTCTATTTAGAGAAATAGAACAGCCACACTTGGGCTGTTTACAGACATAGAAATATCATGATAAGCAAATGTAGGCAGTTCAAAGGAATGATAAAAAAAAAGGACAAGTGGATAAATAATGACCTGATGTTGTTGCGAAAATGTAGTATAACTCCTGCATGGTTAATATAAACACAGATGACCTCTGCGTTTGCTCAACTTTCGTCTTCAAGACAGGAAACAGCAACTGATCTTTATCGGGAAAGTAGAATCTTCCACTTGCTTCTGCTGTGCTGACATTATGGTGTATGTCAGGCCCTAGCGATGCCACTATCTCTCCAAAGCATATGCTGACAGCCCGATAAGCGCTTGAGAGAGAAGTTTATCCCGGGCATAGGCTTTGTGTGTTGCCGAGACAGTATGGCCAACATCACGGTGTGGGACGGCAGCGCGCATGTATGATATGGAGCTGGGGGGCGGGGTGGGATGGTGATCAGTGAGAGAAGAGCCCCGTGAAGCACTTCCGTGTCCATATTCACCAGTTCATCCTGTTCACAAATTTAAACATCTTCTAGGGTAATGTTTGCCACTTCACAAACAAACACACCCACGAGCAATTGTTTTGTGCATGAGGGTAGCTAGTGAGTCCTATATTCTGGACAGACTATGAACTAAAACGCAAATAATTGTTTATGAATTATGCAATATTTTACATCAGAAAAGTTTCAAACATCTGAACAATTTTTTTCCTCTAGTTCTGATAAAAATGGATTTGGGTCTTTTTTCTTTTATAGGGCGCACAGAATCACGCACACATCCATCATTGATATGATGCTTTAAAAATCCATGTGGAGAGTTCATGGTAACCCACGGTGACTGGTGGACATTCTCTCCCCTCTCTACTCGGGATATCTGTTGAGTTGTTATTTCTCTCTAAATGAAGTGACCTAAATTGACCTTGCATCTATTTCTTGCTTCATAGTCCATTTGGTCTGGGCTCCAAAGGAGATCTCCTCAGTATGGAATAAATTCTTATTGCTCTTACTTATTAAAATTTTCTCACCTACCATCACACTTGCAGAAAACACCTTTATTTTATGTTTCTCCATAGCCACTATAGAGTCAGAATCCTTTCCTTAGAATCATGCTGGGATGGTTTTCCTTAGGTGTGTTCTCATGAAAGGGACTTGAATTCCATCTTCTAGCTCCCAGTTCTACTTCTGTGTATGCATTCCCACAAGAATGATGGTATCAGGCTCAAACTCCTTCCTATTCCAATAAATTAATTCATATATACTTTAACTTAAGCCTTCTGTTATGTGCTCTAAGTGGTTTAAATTTTACATGCTAGTACCAGCCACTACCTATTCAACCAGAAACAATGCTACTATAATCTAAATTAAGGGTTGACAAATTTTTTCTGTAGAAGTTCAGATAATACATGTTTTCAACTTTGTGGGCAATATGGTCTCTGTTGTAATTAAACAATGCTGCCAGTGTAGCACGAAAGCAGCCGGAGTTGTAATAACTGAGTGTGTTCCAATAAAACTTTATTTACAAAAAAAAAAAAAAAGATAAAGACCAGATTGAAGGGAGTGGTTTTGGCCAGCGGCTGTAGTTTGTTGACTTCTGATCTAAAACAAACAGACACTCTTAGCCATACTAACAATTTGTAAGTAAGAGTCTTATCCTTATCCTTATCCACACTCACTGATGGCCTTCACATTTCCCCATAGTCTTACTTAGGAAACATAAAAATGCAAAATCGTATATTTAGAAGTTGCTAGGAGAGTAGAGCCGAAAGGTTCTCATCACAAGGGGGAAAAAACCATCTTTCTTTCTCTTATCTTCCTTCCTTCCTTTCTTTTTTTCTTTCTTTCTCTGTCTCTCTTTCTCTTCTTCTTTCTTTTTCTTTCTGTATCTTAACGAGATGATGGATGTTCATTAAACTTATTGTGGTAATCATTTTGCAATTACATGTAGGTCAAGACATTATGCCGTATACTTTAAACTTATACAGTCAATTGCATCTCAATAAAACTGGGGGAAAATCAATGTGGAGATAGAATTACTACTTTCTAAGCAGGACTCTATGACAGCTATTAAGAAAACAGACATTCCGGCTTCTCCTTCCCCAATGAATATTGGCAGCATTGATACAAATGCTACTCCAAAAAAAAAAAAAAAAAAAGCATTTAAATGTTTTCTTTTACTCTTTTCTCAGTTCAGATAGTATCACCCCATTTCATGTCCTTGGCATTCAGCAGTACCTGTCTAGCCAATATGGGCTACAGAAATGTTTCTCATATAGAGTAAATCATAAAAACATAAAGCCATAGAGAGCTTAAATCATAATGATAACCACCTTTTTCCTTTTTTTTTTTAAGATTTTATTTATTTATCTGACAGACAGAGATCACAAGTAGGCAGAGAGGCAGGCAGAGAGAGAGGAGGAAGCAGGCTCCCTGTTGAGCAGAGAGCCCGATGCAGGGCTCGATCCCAGGACCCTGAGATCATGACCTGAGCCGAAGGCAGAGGATTAACCCACTGAGCCACCCAGGTGCCCCTCTTTTTCCTTTTTTCTTGCAAATTTAAACACAAGCTCTCTTTTTTTTTTTTTTACTATTTTTTTTTTATTTATTAGAGAGAGGGAGAGAGCGAGCACAGGCAGACAGAGAGACAGGCAGAGGCAGAGGGAGGAGCAGGCTCCCTGCTGAGCAAGGAGCCCGATGTGGGACTCAATCCCAGGATGCCGGGATCATGACCTGAGCCGAAGGCAGCCGCTTAACCAACTGAGCCACCCAGGCGTCCCTAAACACAAGCTCTTAATATCCAATCTGATTCATTGTCCAAACAAAGACAAGTCACCACTGAAACTTTAGAAGACCTTAATAAGCAATAAGAGTCTAAGCCAAATTGATAGAAACAGTACCAAGATGTAACTATGTTTTCTCCTGGGTTAAATCATCTAATGGGACAATTTAGGGAAAAAAAAAAAACATATTGCTTTAATTCAAAGTCACATAAGTCAATACCCCTCTGCAAACAGTTTGATGGCTTTCCTATGTATTTTGGGCAACTTATCTGATGGAATTCCTAACACAGAATTTCACCAGATGATAGCCACCTTTTAAGAGCATCTACAATGTGCCAAGTATAGTGCCAAGTATAATGCCAGGAACAATTATATATTACATTGCTTACCTTCAATGCATCCTATCAATGAGGAAACCAATGTTCAAATATATTACTCGAGATTCTAAAACTCACAAAAGGCAGATCTGGGACTTCCACCAAATCTCCTGACTCACTCTAACATACTCTTTGCACTAAAGTGGTAACACTTCATCTTGATCTTTGTTTACCAGAATTTTTTGATCTCTTACCACAAAATTAAAGATCAGTGCTTTTGATATAATTGAACCCCCAAGATGAGTACCTGTAATTAACATTCAATATGAAGATACTTGGAGAAATCATAGTGAACTGTATTGCACTCAGGGCTGACTGTGGCACTTGTTAAATGCTAATAATGATCCAGCACCTTCTGTCTAGCCTTGGACTTGTTGGCTTGAGAGGCCTGGGATAAACACCTTTCAATGGGTCCTACTCACACTGGCCCTTCATTATAAAGTTAGTGTAATATCACAAATACAAAAATGAGGGGAACACAAAAGACACAGAAGTTGAAGGGATAGCCTGGAGAAGACAGTGTTCACTCTTAGTCACAGAAAATAACTTGAGACACCAAGAGGAGGACATATGGATGTACTGTCCAGACCCAACTAACCAAGTCAGCTCTATATACCAGGTTTGCTCCTTGATAGTTAAACTAGCTCCTAGATAGACATAAACTTCTAGAATTCCAAATACGGGCTCATGATAATTTTCTCTTTCCTCATTTTTGTACTTCCTGAGAGGAACGTGAGGGAAGTGTGTTATGGCAGGGTTCAAAACCGATTAGTTGACAACCAGTCAAAAAACTCTGGGTAAATGAACTTTCCAGAAGAGTAACACTTACAGTAAATTAATCATGGGTGTCTTCATGGAAAGCTGAATCTAAAGCAAATATCTGAAAATGATATTTTTAAAAAGAAAGAAGGGAAATTGCTGGTATGTACGCATGTGTTTGCGTGGGTTGAGGGGATGGTCTCTGGCACAAGCAGAAGAGGGGAAAGGCCCGACTTTGTATCAGGATAATGCCGACCCTGTATCTCTGACTTATTTGAATCTCTGCCCAAACATGTGTTTGCTTTCATGTAGACCAGGCCTTGTAAATCTTGGCATAATCCGTCAGTGGGAGGAGAAATACATGGCCTAGTGTGTGGCTGTGTCAGGAAGATGAAATTGCTTCTGATGAAGTGTGAGGTCACTTCAGTGACCTGTCCTGGAGACAATAACCTTTAAAACACATCAAAATCGAAACTGTAAAAATATTACTGCTGAAGGCAAGGGGATCAATACGTCCTAGTGACTTAAACACCGCAGGCCACCCAAGAAACGGTCTCAGTTGTAGGGTCTGTTCCTCTTAAGCATGGTCTTCCTTTCACGGATAGGCAGCTTACAACTCGTACTGGGTCATTTGGGGCACCTCCGAAGGGCTTCCCAGAGGACCTAGCACATCAGGAGTGTAAATGAGAGCATAATTTAAACCACGTGAAAGTTTGGCTCCTTTTTCCAAACTACGGGAAGTCTCATTATGTCATAGTTGGTTGTTACGCGGATTCAAACAGTGTGCTATGAGTTAAACCAGGTCCCCTGACACAGAACAACTGCATTCAGTTATAGTCTGTTAGGCATGGCTAGAATGTAATGTAAAAATCGTTAGGCCTTCTTCCATTCCCCTATCAGTTTGGTGAAGATCGAAAACATTGACAGTACCCAATGTGGACAAGGCTGGGGAGGGGCTGGCATGCTATTACAGTGTGGGCAGAAAGGAATCTGGTATGACCCAGTGGGTAGAGGGGCACTATGTTTAGAGTCACAACATCTCTAAATCTTCTGATTCAACCATTCCACTCCCAGAGATTTATCGCAGAGAGAAAATTGGCCCAAATCTCAGAGATGTATGCACGAAGTTCATCAGAGCACTATGAAAGCAAACATATTTTAAATACCTCCAGTGTCCATCAATAGGAGATCGGTTAAATGGCTTCACCAACAGTATTTACCATCCACGGCAGATAAAAACAATACTGGTCTTTATATTAATCGACGGGAGAAACCATCAACGATGAGGTTATTTGTGAGGAATTAGGATAGGAACAAAGACCAAGTGATGAAACAACATATATAATATGTATGCATATAATGCACATAGAATGCAAACACAAGCTGCTCCAGAGTAAGGAAGTTTGCATTAATGCTTTACTTTCTTCATTCTCCTCTTTATGATGTGATTTCCTGTGTATCTGCAAGAATCTTGGTTATCAGCAAAAATTAACACAGCCCACGACCGACTGAGGTGTTTTTCCTCTCTCCCAGCACCTGCCTGATAAAGATGTCCCACTGCGGGTGTCCGATGATTTGCATTTTCCCCAGGAAAGCGCCATCACAAAGCACCGGCACACAGGAAGAAAAAAAGCTTTGGGTCTGTGGTCTGCACTGCATTAGCTACTCTAAAGATAGAGGAATCAATAACTAGACTCTAATAGCTTGTTCATCATCATGCTGAACTTAAGTTTCGCCTTTATAAAATAATCTTGGAACGGTAATAGCCCAGCCGCTTCACGTTGCTTTTCTTTCTGAGGGTTTCATGCACATGACCTCACACGTCGCGCAGTGTGGCCGTGAGCTCTAGCTGCCAGCAATTACCTTCCCGTTTAAAGACAGATGTTCCAGGCTGAGAGACGGGTAGGGCTTGGGCCAGAACCTGCAAATGCTATGCCGGAGGTGGACAAGGAAAATTTATCTTTTTCTGCCTTTGGCCACAGTTGTGTGGCCCATGTTTTCCATTTCTTGATCCGCGGACCACGGGGTCAAATGTGAGCATCTGACACGTGGTCCCTTATCTAGCCTACTCTCGAAAATAGTCATTTTGATTCAGATGAAACCCTCTCTCCCTTTTCCTCAATTCTGGGGTCTGTGGCAAAGGATTGAGAGAGGTCTGTTGTGGTTTGGGACAAAATTGTTGTACTGTACAGGATATAGCAAAGGCCTAGTGTCACAGTGAGATTCAGAAAGCCCTTACGTGAGTTAAAACTCGACAAATTCCTGTATGCCAGTCATCCCATTTTTAGGTATGGGTCAGAAAAAGGATAGATGAGTACGGTCCCCTACCAATCAAGAGGCAGGAACAAAAGGACGGGAGGCATGCCAAGGCAGCTTTGTGACTTTGAGGCCACGGCTGGATGATCCAAATCCCTCCCAGCAAAACTAGGCAAGCCACCAGAAAAAGGCCGATAGCAGAAATTGTCCTGGATCTTCAAGCAGAAATATGGAAAAGGAAGTTTTTGGAGTTTTCCCTTTTCTTGAAGCATCAACATAAAATGAGAGAACAATAACCCCAAGCAACCTCTTTCTCCCAAGGGAAAGTGAACCCACAACTTCCATTAAACACAAGAGAACGCGACCCACCGCACAGAGAACCACAGGGCCTTTGCCTCTGTCCGATGAGGGCTCAGTGCTGAAAATTCTCTGCCTGCACCCGTTAGGTGGACCTACACACAGCACCAGCAGTGACAGGGACTCTAGCCTCTGACACGTCTGAGAGGATTACCTTCCTGAGGTGAGAAGTAGCAGAATCAGGCACCCAGGGTTCTCGGATGCCATTGAAGGACGGTGTGAGCTGTCCCTGTGGGGCTTTTATGTTTCTATCTGTTTATCAGGACTAATGAAATAGAATTTTATTAATTCAGCATTAAGCAGGTATGAAGAGATGATAAGGATTTACTCCACAGATTTTCTGGACTGTGGAGAGAGATACACAGTGTTCAGTTTGCATATATGTAAAAGAATAGATGCTTGTGTTATGATAAGGTATTTTAGCCAAGCTTTAGGCTGTAGCTATTCTAACCTCTTATTTATCTTGGCACGCAGTATTATTGGAATTGGCATTTTAAACATGATTTGTATTTTCCGAAAGACAAATGTGACCAGTATGAAAATAAGAGTCTGTGGTCACAGAGGATACACAGTTTCGGGTGATTCAGGTACATGTAGAATGACCTATAAACTTGATTCTCTGTACCACTCAACTTTCCTCTGGGTCCATTATCTTTCCTGCCTAAAGGTATTTAAGGAATACCCTGAAGTACTTGGGTATTTAAATACTTGGTCTAACAGAACCAACTGACTGAGAGTCTAGTTCTATTTTATACGAATGTAGCCCAGTGACCCTTGATTCCTCTTGGAATAGAGCAGTGATATAGAAAACACATTGTACTGGCCATTGTTTCGGGGACCATTTTAGAGAACATATTCACTACTCAGAGAGTGTTAGCTTGTCTATCACACAAACGGGAAACTCAGTTCCAGCACACTCTGCAGATCAGTGTGTAGATATTAACAAGGTCAAGTACCATATGATCTCATACATTTATCCTCTCTAGAGTTGCAGTGGAGCTGCAACTGAAAGCCGTCCCTTATCACCTTCACCTTCGCTCATTCAAGGTAAACACTTTAATTCCATTGTTTATTTGCAAATTCCCACCTTGTAGTTCCGATCCTTAATAAAGGCTCCAAGAAATCCTTCTCTTGAGTGCTGAAACATAGTCTCAAATAACACAACCATACAAAGTCCCAAAACTATTTCTGGGGTGAGAAGGACATCGTGACTTTTTAGGAAATGAAGTACTTCGAATGTACACACTAGTTATACCACATTCTGGGTTCATAAGTATTGAAATATGAAGAATGTATCTTTTTTTTTTAAGATTCTATTCATTTATTTGACAGAGAGAGAGAGAGAGAGAGAGAGATCACAAGTAGGCAGAGAGGTAGGCAGAGGAGGGGGGAAGCAGGCTGCCCGCTGAGCAAAGAGCCCGATGTGGGGCTCCATCCCAGGATCCCAGGATCATGACCTGAGACGAAGGCAGAGGCTTAACCCACTGAGTCACCCAGGCACCCCTGAAGAGTGTATCTTAGAATCATGGAAATCTAATGCTTGATAGAGCACATCAAATTTTGACATGAATGGCACAAAAATATTTCATCTTTAAATATCTCTACTTCTCAACTGAACTGAAATGCTGCCTTTTGAGAACAGTTTTAGATAATAGGAAAACTTTTTCTTAACATGTATAATTACTGACAAACTAACAGCTTTACAATCAACACACTTCTACTCTGAGCAGTATTTATACGTGTATGTGTTTTCTTCGGATGAGCTGTTATATTTGGGGGAATTTTACTTAAGAAAAGATCTTATAGATGTCCTTTTAATAAGTCTAAAATTGCCCTGTCCAGTAGTCATAGGTGGCTACTGAGAACTTGAAATGTGGCTAGTCCAAACTCAGAGGTGCTGTGTCAAATGTACTAGATTTCAAAGACTTTATGCAAAAAAAGAGTGTAAGTTTTTTATATGGATACATATTGAAATGGCAATATTTTGCATAAACTGGGTTAAGTAGAATATATTATCAAAATGAATTTGGCTTGTTTCACTTCAACTTTTTCAGTTTGGCTATTAAAATTTTTTAAATTATGTCTGTGACTCACTTTATATTTTTATTGGATAGCTCTAGCCTAGAAGAATTCGATTAGTATTTAACTACTTTATAGATGAACACATTCCTCATTTGGATCCAATAACTGCTATATGATCGAGCATTATAAACAAACATTGCTCTTGTTTTTAAGTCCTTTAAAACATTTAGTCTGAAGCTCTTGACTTTGAGAAATGATGCATATATTTCATTTTCCTGTGCTTTCTCTGCTGGCTTTGGTTAACATAACCATTAGGATTTATCTTAATGCTATTATTTTAGTTTTTCAAGGTAAGTACAATAAAGTTGATTTGTAAAAGGTACATAGAAAAACATACCAATGGCTAATAAAAAATATTGTGGTGAATATACTTTCCTAATCATAAAAGGGAAAGATAAACATGATTACAATGATAAAGAGGAAAATTCCTAAAAGGAATGGCATTGGAGACAACTTCTCCACAAAGTTATTTTTGTATGTGTATTTCACAAAGTAAAAAAAATTTATTCCTGAGGTCAAGGATGTATAGCTTCTTCCATTTCCTTTCTAGTGGTTAGAAAAGATCTTGAAAAAATTCTAACAAGTTCTCCAAAAGACCAAGAAAGGAAGTCCAGTTAAAAAGGGTAACATCCGTAAACCAGATTGGGCTGATGTGTGAAAGAGTGGATCAACGAAATGTTCTTTGTAAGCATTGGCCACGTAAACAATCTCATGAAGTCTCCTGTAGATCTATACTTATGTTAATGTTGTTACTGTTGCTATGACACCAGACAGGTCTTCTTCCAGCTCCTTCCCTCAATGCACATTTCCTTCTAGAGAATTCTCCAGAAAACTGAGAAATATATCTCTCATGATGTAACAAAAGGCCATCTATTTAGCTGCTCACTGTTGCTCACCAATACTTGCTGTAGTATTCTAATACTTATTAAATTGGGGAGAGTTCACACCTTCACTGCCAGTTAATTACCCAAGAGCATGCTTGATCAACACTCTCACGCTGTTTAGTTACCTGAGAGTGACTAATCACAGAGCAGCTGATACTAGTGCTGTTTCTCCTGTCCTCATTTACATCTTGAGGAGAAGGCACACCCTGACAGACTAAACTGCTCAAGATGGTGTTTTTCTAGTAATTCTAATAGTGTTTCTGTGTCCTGTCATACAGCTCAACTACCGTGTAAGCCAAGAAGGCCTTTCCCTTTTCCCCTTAATGGAGGCAGAGATTCATTTGCATGACTTAAAACCTCACACCAGAATATTCATATTCAGAATCATCTGGCAGGCTTGTTAAACCACAGACGGCTGGGTCTCCACCTTGGAGTTTCTGATTCAGGAGATCTGGGATAAGGCCAAAGCATTTACATTTCTAACAAGTTCCCAGGTGATGCTGTTGCTGGGGTTAGAGGACTATTTGAGAACCACTGTCTTAGATATCTATCCTCTCATCACTCCAAGATATGCCCTCAGAAAATGGTCACATCACTCCCAGATATGCCCTCAGAAAGGAAGGAAGGAAGGAAGGAAGGAAGGAAGAAGGAGAGAAGGAAAGGAGGGAGTACAGGGGGAACGGAAGAAGTGAGGAAAGAAGGGAAGGGGAGAGGGAGGGAAGGAAGGAGAAAGATAAAGGGGAAGGCAGGAAGGGAGGGAGGAGGAAAGGAGGAAGGAAGGAAAGGAAAGGAAGAGGGCGGTGGCTGACAAGGTTGGAGAAAAAGCAAGAAGGAAGGAAGGAAGTGAGGAGACAATTATTGAAGTGTTACTAGAGTCTGGTACCACACTTGACACTAAAGTCAAACACACTTTATGTCACTAAAATCATTTAGTACTCATGACATTACAAAGGGAGGTGTTATGATATAGTTTTCCAGATGACAGATACGAGGCTTAAAATGGATAAATAAATACCCAAGAGTTTAGATAATTGGTAAGCAACAGTCATGATATGAGCCCAAGTAGGCTGATTCTAGAACCCTCACCATGATGCTATGGTGATAGTTTAGCAACACTCATGAACATGTCTAGAGGACATGTGGTCATCCTGATCCCTGCCCCATCCAAACACAGTGCAGACTCTCCACTCCCCAGCTGAGTATTCCACACCCTGCAGAAACTGAAATTATAATGAGCTTTGTGTACAAGGACCTGTTTAGAATTTTCCTGTTAACTTGTACTTGGCCAGCCAGAGTGTTCAACAGGTAAGTGATTTTAATGGATCAGATGCAAAACCCATGGACTGTGATATAGGGATTGAACGAAGTAAGATGAAGGTTGGGGGTGGGAGGATGTGAAGAAAATTAGAAGGAAAAAGAAAACGTAGAGGAGACTGAAGTGAACATGGAAACAGGTATATATGTAAGGGGAAAGGTTAGAGACTTTGCAGTTATTTCTACAAACTTTATATGGTCTTAAGCATTCGTGCTCATAGACTGCTTTCCTATTAGAACTGCCAGCAAGTCTACCGGAGAAAAAACATAGGGCTAACTGCTCCCTTCATTTAATAAACATAATGATTCAGATAAAAGGAAGAAGGAAGCAAAGAATCACTGAAGAGGATGTCAAATTCACAAAAAATCGAACACAAATTGATTGTAATTTGGGCATTTTGCAAATTCTTCCCTTCACATCTCCTTTTATATAGTAATATCTGAGTTTTTTTAGAACATATTCCCCACAGAAATACACTATAGAAAACAGACCCAACCAGGTAGACTTTTGTTCAAATGCTTTCTTCAAGAAGATGCCTTAATTTGCTGAAAAGTATAGGATTGCTCTTAATTTATCTGCTCCAGGGTGAATGGAGGCACAGGTAGAGAACCCACCCAGGTTGTTCTGCAATGTGGAAGTCTTCTTCTTACCCTTCTCCTGCTACCTAACTGACTTTTCCAATAATAAATAATGCCTAGGTTGTCAGGTTCAGGAGAGATAACATAGGGGAGTTAGTTATAAACTTGAAGGTTTCAAGAGGTTGGAGTGCAGCCCAGTTTGGACCCAGACAGGCTGTAAGGTGGAGTGTGGACTGTTCTTACTGGCGGGAGTCCTAAGACGTTTTAAAAGGCTCCTGACCATCAATGCCTTGGGGGGCTCACAGGGCCTGAATTAGTTTCAGGACCCTTGGAAGTGTTGGCATTGCTGGCTCTGTCCCTTGGTCCATTGGTTTTTGCCTGTCTGCATTAGGGTGAGAGCTGAAATGCCACAAAAACACAAGATCCATCTGTTCAGCTCAAAGCTGCCTCAGCCTGTCCAGACCACCTCACTTCAAAATGGAAATAAGACATTTGCCTTCCTCTGCTTACTAGGGCAATACATTTTCCCAGCCTATTTTCTTACCACTCTAAATACCAATTTCATAGAACAAGGTTAGAAAGGCTATGGATGATCATGAACTTGGGCTGCTCTTCCAGCCCAGGAGGCAGAAGTATTGGGTTGGAGGTTTTAATATGCAACAGGAATCATGACAGAGATCCCTGAAAACCATGCCTTCCCACGTCACCTCTGCCAGACAGAAAAAGGAATGTTTCAGGGACCAGCTTGGCGGGGATATTTTATTTTTGAAACCACCTAAATATGATTTTGCTACTTTTTGTGGTAGTTTATTTCTTCATCTACCATGATAATGTTGATGATATGCCTGAAAAACAGACATCTGAACACTGACATCACTTCAAGCCATTTTTCAGAATTGTAGGATCATGTAATGTTAGAGTTCAACAAAAGCCTTGCCCTGAAACAAAACTGTATATACAGAAACCCATTATGTAACACAGGTCAGAGTTAAGGTGCTTTGGTTCTGGGCTAGGGAGTCCAGAGAATCTAATCCCAACCTGGCCCATGGGGGACTTCAAAGGAATACCTAGGGCTGAGTAGTGCACAGTGGGAACACCAGTGACCTCATCCAGGGGGCTTCATTTTAGCCACGAGGTTCCTAAGCTTAGCCCGTTTACTCCAAGGTCACATAGGAAATTAGTGGCAGGGTGTTAGAGACTAGGACTTCTGCTCCAAGTTTAGCTCTCCCCATAACACAAGACAGCCTGGTGAATGGGTGAGGTGTGTTTTCATAGCTAAGACTTGTCTGTGTAAGAGGGTTATTTTAGAAAATAAACCCAAACACAGCTTTCTGTCTTGGATCAAAGACCCACTTTGCAAAACCTTGACCACCTATACACAGATGAAAATATACTGTCTTACCCTTCGGGAGACCCTGAAGCCTATTGCTAAGGCAAGGAAGGACAACAGTGAGGACTGGCACATGGTCGTCCCTCTCCTCCCTTTCTGGAGTCCTTCTCCACACATTCTCTAACGACATTTTCCTCTGTTTTTCAAAATGACAGCCAGCTTATTTTCCCAATGGATCCATGCAAATGGAATGATGTGGAATAAAGGTTTAAAGGATTGCTCTTAACAAACTGGTGATTACCAAAGGGGAGGTGTGGGGGTGGGGTGGGGCGGAAACAGGTGCAGGGGATTAAGACTATGGTTATCATGATGAGCACTGAGGGATGTAGAGAACTGTAGAATCACTATATTGGACACTGGAAACTAATATAATACTGTATGTTAACTACACTGGAATTAAAATTAAAAACTTTAAAAAATAAGCAAAAATAAAGGATTACTCTTTAAGGAGCATATTTTGTAATTACCTTTACATTAAAGGAACATTTTAATGGCCAAAGTTTCAGACCCTACAGAAAGAAATGGGAGTGAACATTTAAACATAGTATTTATTATTTTTCTTTAAGTTAAAATTTTAAAAATGCATATTTAATGTAGAAAACTTGGAAAAGTGAAAATTAGCCCTATTTTCTAATCCAAAATAGTTCCTGTTAATATTTTCATTTCTTTCCTTTTGCTATTATAATGCACTGATACGTACATTCTTTTTCTCTATAAACAGGGTGTCCTCCTGGATATAAATTTTTTAAAAAGATTTTATTTATTTGACAGAGAGCACAAGCAGGAGAGAAGGAGAGGGAGAAGCAGGCTCCCCCCGCCCCCCGGGTCTTGATCCCAGGACCCTGGGATCATGACCTGGCCAAAGGCAGATGCTTAACTGAATGAGCCACAGAAATACATTAAAAAAATTTTTTTTTATTTAGAATGGTTTTAGATTTACACAAAACATTATGAGGATAGTATTAAGAATTCTCAACTATCCCACCCAGTCCCCCTTATTATTAACATTTACATTAACATATAGATTTGTCACAATAGATGAACCAATTTTGACATATTATTAACTAAACTCTACACTCTATTCAAATTTATTTATTTTTTTTACTCTTTTCTGTGTCAGTTCAAGAGTAAAAGTATGTTACAAGCCTAAGAAAAGGTAATAACTGAATGTAATTCCAGGCTCCCATCCAAAATATGACACCACACTATCATCGTTTCCTTAGGCCTACGACATGCTTTTTACAGGCATATATTGTGAATGATTACCCAGGTTAATGAGAAGTCCTTGAGAGCATGGTTTATAATGAACGTAGTATTTCACTGAGTAACTGTATCCTAGATCATTTAACCGATGACCTTATTCAGCAGTTTTTACTATTATAAATGTATCGTCATACATAACCATGATTATGACTTAGGGTACATTCTTAGAACTGGGTGGCTCGGTCCAAGAATATGTACATGCCTATGGCTTCTGGGACACCTTATGGGAGAGAGTATCATACAGGAGCATGAGGACTTAGGAGTGAAATCAGACTCCTATCGGATGCAATGTGGAGCTCTGGGCAAGTAATTTAACTAGTCCCAGTGTAGTTTCCTCATTTTTAAAAAAGAGTAACAACCACCATGATAACAACAACAGAATCTACTGAAGAGGGCCTTTGTAGGGCTTTCGTATAAAAACATACAGGTATTAATCAGGGTTCTTCAGAGAAACAGAACAAACAGGATGTGTGTGTGTATGAATGTACTTTATAGACAGGTAGACAGATAGAGAGATATTTATTATAAGGAATTGGTCCACATGATTATGGAGGCAGAAAAGACCCCAAACTTGTAGTCAACAAGGTAGAGACTGAGGAAAGCAGATGGTGTACTTGTGCTAATCTGAGTCCAGAGGCCTGAGAACCAAGCAAGACAATGATATAAGTTTCAGTTCAAAAGCTGGTAGCCTGGGTCCAAGAAGAGCCCATGTTTTTGTGAGTCCAAAGGCTGGAAAAATGGGATGTCCCAGTTGCAAGCATTCAGGCGGAAGGAGTTCCCTCTGTACTCAGCTTTTTTGTGCTGTTCAGGTCTTTGACTGATTGGACCAGGCCCACCCACATGTGGGTAAAGCCATGTGCTTTACTCCGTGTACCAATTCAGATGTTAATCTCATTCAGAAACACCCTCGGAGATACAGTTAGAATAATGTTTCTCCAAAGTCTTGGCATCCTGTGGCCCAGTCCAGCTGACACATAAGATTAGCCATCACAGTATGTAAATATGTTAGCATATGGTAACTACCCATCCACTATGCCTTAATAAAGATCAAATATAGGGGCACATGATACATTGAGATAGATGAATGACTGATAAAGTATATTCCTTTCTTTTACTTTAGACCTTATACTCCTTGGATACAAATGCAAATAAACTGAGGTACATGGCTCTAGCCTCTCAATTATGCATATTATGCTGAGCTACAACCAGTAGCTCAGATTCCTGGGTCCCATGATATCTAGTACAAACATGATCTCTTTTTCTACTTTGCAGGTTGGCGGTTCTAGTTTCTTCTGTGGCCCTGAAGAGGTATGAACTTTTGGGTAAGCCATTGTCTTCTCAGTGTCTCAGATTCCTCATCTGTAAATAAAGTGTGGGCTGTGATCATTGAAGACTGCTCACACCTACACTTCCAAGGTTCTGTGCAAATACACAGATTTCCTTGAATATGCTCATAACCAGAGAATGAGCAGCCTGCGGAAGGTTGGTGCCCCACTAAGAAGCAGAGTCATCAAACCTGTAAGCCACCGGGTGGGCAGATGGGTAAGCAACTGATTGGTTCTAAGTCAAAAAGAGGTTAAATTCTCTCTCAATGGAAATCCACTTTGGTGTGATGAGGAGAAAAGTAAATGAGAAAAAAATGATTACGTGTTGAGCATGGAATTCCTCAGGCAAGGGTCACTCACATTTCTAAGAATACTGAATGCGTATCTTACTAAATTGTTAGCCAGAAAGCTAGTGAAATGTATACTCAGGATGGAATCATTTTGAAAAGCTGGTTTCTTCTGGATGGGAACAGGGAAGAATGATGCACCACTTGACCAAATTCCTGCCTCAGTTTCTTCCCACGCAGAGGAAAATGAGTCTTGCCACTTCTGGCCGTTGGTGGGAGACTGTGGGAGTCATTTCAGTGGGTAATTCGAAGCTCCTCAGAGGCAAGGGCTCTGAGGGGAAGGCTGGAGAAGACAGCAGAGATAGCAGTGGTAGAAGCTGCCCGTAAGACCCAGATGAAAGGAGCATGGAAGGGATTCTCCCGCTGGGAGAAATCTATCAGCGATTTTACCGAGCATTTCCTTCACCCTGGCAATTTGCTCTCGTTATTTAGCTAATCCTCACTTAGTGCTTTCCTGTGAAGAGAGTCAGTGTCATCGCCCCGTTTGCACAAGAAAAAAACAGAGACAGAGAGGAGTTGAGTGTAAAGCTCTGGTCTCATAGCACTGAGCGAAGGGGGAAGAGACAAAGCATGGAGTTCATTGTTACCTGTTCTATTCACTTTCTGTTTGCATTCTGGCAGTTGGCTCAGGTCCTCAGACTGCTCAAAAGAAACCGGCTCTCTGCTCAGAGAGTGTGTGCTTGCTTGGTATGAATTAAAGTATTAACAGCCTTTTTTTTTTTTTTTTCCACGGACGCTTAACTTAATCTCCTGGTTTTAGAAAGCCTCCCCCCAACCTCCATACACACACTTTTCCAGGGCTTTGGAGAATTCCCTCTCCTGCACAGCCCACTAGACCATGGATACTAATTTAAGGTAATGAGCTCAGTAGGAATCGAAGTGTGTTCTCTCAGCCATTCCCCAACCAGCCCGAGCTGGAGTGTTAACTAATAATTTGCATGTGCTGGGGGCCAGGACTGCTTCTCTGAACCAGTCTGGCTGGCTCAGCCTCCCAGTTGCAAGCTGCTCCTGAACCTCTGGGCCAGACTCCCCATCTCAGCCCGTTGCTTATACTTCCTGACCACTGGGCTTGAAAAGGACAGGGCAAAACAAAGGGGATAAGCTGCTTGGTGCAAGACCATCATCAAGAAAACAGTTTGATGAGAAATGCCCGTCACCCTGAGAACGAGTCCATGGTAGTTTTCATTTTCTATTAATAAGAAAATTTACATTCTCACATACACATCATTACATTCTCATCATAGGAACCGCTCCTCCCACTGGCTGCCGCAAATATTTTTGGTGACCCAACGGAAACTTATTGTCCAAGAAATGACCCAACTCCCCCATGAGTTATGGAGGAACATTTCTGGACTTCAGAGCCTAGGGAACACTCACTGATGGTAAATGAGTTCCAGCAAACATTTTGTTCTTAGGCATGCAAAGGAAATGCACCAAGATGGCTCCTTGTACTAAAATTTACGCTGTGAACTCAGTGACCCCTCTGATTCCTTCCGTCCTGATATAGTCTACAAGAAGGTTTTATCAGCTACACCTCTGCTAGCAATGAACTGAAACACCCATGGTCAGGACCTCCCTCCTGGAGTTATCGCCATATTTTGATTTAAAAAGATCACAGTGTTTCTAAGTCCTTTATGATCCCAACTTAGAGAAATGTATTTCATGCTTTTTATCAAGGCTGAAGGTAGGAATGGCCACCACTTCTCCTCTTACCTTACACTGTGGACAAGGCTATACAGCTGGAGACATGGTTGGAGATAGGAATAGAAGGGGATAGAGTAACCGGCAAAGAAGAGGAGGGGCCTATCAGCATCCATCTGAGGACTCAGACAGAGTTAGGGGACCTCCACGAAAACAGAGAGCAGTGCTGGCTCCTCTTCTTTCTCTTTACTACAGCCTTCACCTCCACTGATGACATATCCCTCCTATCCTAAGGGTACAATTTTAGAGTTATGTATTGACTCAACTAATAGGTCCTTTAGTCTAAAGGACTCATCGATTCTACCTTGTTCTTTACTGAATGTAATAGACAAGACTAAAACCAGCCCAGGAAAATATATAAGCTGCCAATAGATAGCTGGCCAGAAAAATATTTGGTGTCTTCTTCAGAATCATTGGCTTACCTGTCACAAATGATCAATAGCTCTGACATTGTACATTGATTTTATAGTCTACAAAGCACTTTCCCATAGATTATCTCTATTAATAATTTTAAGCATCCCTGGAAATAGAAAGAGTGGATAGATGCTCTTCATATTACAGATGGGGAAGTAGGGATGCTATAAAATTACTTGCCTGAGAGCATGTCCAAGATTATGGGACTCCAGGTTTAAGGAGAAATCCCACACCCTTTCTACTATATCATGGCACTTTTGAATTTTAAAATTTGAATTTACACCAAACTTAACTTCTGTCCACAAATTTCTATTACTGACTAGAGCTTTAAGATTGCTGTTGACCCCTGCCACGATGATCTAAGCCTACTCATTTCCTGCTAGAGTTCCTTCCAAAAATGGTAACCAATTTCACAGTCAAGAAATATTAAACATAAATTCTTAGTACTAACAATCACTGTTCTAAGGACTAAAAGCTAAAGAAAAAGGCTGCCCCTGCCTTAAAAAAAAAAAAGTATCAAGAAGAAGGATAAGACTTTTGTGTATAATGGTAAAATATGAATAAAATTGTAGGAAACATCAAAAACCAGGCTCCCCAATGCCCAGTGAGTGCATTCTTGCTTTGTTTTATAAAATCTAATGGAATCTGTAAACAATAATTCCATTAAATAAATATAACCTAGAAAAAAAAGAAGCATCAAAAGCCCAAATTTCAAGATACATTACAAAGCTGTAGTAATCAAAACAGTATGGTACCAGCATGAAGATAGAAACACAGATCAACAGAACAAAATAGAGAGCCCAGAAACAAATCTTTGCTTATTGATCAATTAATCTACAACAAAGGAGGGAAGAATGTATAATGGGGAAAAGACAGTCTCTTCAATAAATTGTGTTGGGAATACTGGAAAGCTACGTGCAATAGAATGAAACTGGACCATTTACTCACACCATATACAAAATAAATTCAAAACGGATTAAAGACCTAAATGTGAGATCTGAAACCATAAAACTCCTAGAAGAAAACACAGGCAATAATTTATTGATACCAGCTATAGAAATATTTTTCTAGATATGTCTCCTGAGGCAAGGGAAACAAAAGCAAAAATAAATTATTGGGACTACAACTAAATATAAACTTTTACGCAGCAAAGGAAACCATCAACAAAATGACAAGGTAACCTACTGCATCAGAGAAAATATTTACAAATGATATATCTGATAAGGAGTTAATGTCCAAAATACATAAAGAAAACAAGCAATTTAACATCCCAAATATAACTAATCCAATTAAAAAGTGGACAACAGACCTGAATAAACCTTTTTTCAAAGCGATACAGATGGCCAACAGACACATGAAAAGATGCTCAACATCACTCATCATCAGGCAAACAAATCAAAACCACAATGAAATATCACCTCACACCTGTCAGAATGGCTAAAAATCAAAACCACAAGAAATAACAAATGTTGGTGAGGATGTGGAGAAAAAGGAATCCTCCTGCCCTGTTGGTGGGAATGTAAACTTGTACAGCCACTGTGGAAAAGAGCAGGGGTTCCTCAAAAAATTAAAAAATAGAATTACTATCGGATCCAATAATTCCTCTACTGGGTATTTACCCAAAGAAAACAGAAACAGAAATCTGAAAAGATACAGCACCCCTGTGTTTATTACGGCATTATTTATAAGAGCCAAGCTATAGAAGCAACACAAGTGTCCATCGATAGAAGAATGGATAAAGAAGATGTGGTAGATATATATATTGTATGTGTGTGTGTGTATATATATATATATATATATATAGTGTGTGTGTGTGTGTGTGTGTGTGTGTGTGTGTGATGGAATATTACCCAGCCAATAAAAAAGAATGAGAACCTACCATTTGCAACAACATGATGGACCTACAGGGTATAATGCTAAGTAAAATAATTCAGACAGAGAAAGAAAAATGCATCATTTAGTTCATGTGTGGAATTTAAGAAACAAAACAAAGCAAAAGAGACAAAGAAACACACAGACCAGACTATAGAGAACAAACTGGTGGTTACCAGAGGAGAGATGGGTGGAGGGTAGGGTGAAATAGATGAAAGATGAAGGGGATTAAGAGCACACTTATCCTGATGAGCACTGAATAATGTATAGAATTGTTGGATCATTATATTGTATGCCTGAAACTAACATGATAGTGTAGGCTTCCAAAAAAACATATAAACTGGTAAAAGGACCCAGATAATAGGTGAGAAAGTGTATCGGGATTTATACAATGCTTACACTTATCATGTAATAGCTAATTTTTACCAAGCACTTATTTTGTGCCAAGAACCTAAGTATTCCACAGTGTTAATTTATTTTAATCCTCACAACAAACTTTGAGTACTACAATTATTTCCATGTTACAGATGACAAAACAAAGGCACAGATCCCAAGTCTATACAGCTTAAATCCATACAGTCTAGTTCCTGTGACTGGGCTCTTAATAGTACAAGATGTGTTGTTCACTTTAATCCCATACTAACCTTCTGAGAGAAGCATTATGTGCTTATTTTGTAAATGAGGGCACTGAGGTTTGGAGAAGTTAGGGTACTTGACCAAGAAAGAACACAGAGCCTGTAAGTTGAGGAGCTGGGAAGATTCTTATCCAGTGATTCAGTGCACAGCTCCTCAACCCAAGGACACAAGCCCTCATGGCCTGGGTGGCAAAAGAGTTATTTTATCATTAATAAATATTTTATTCCCTATGTATTCTTTTTTTAATTAAAAATTTTTTTTAAAGATTTTATTTATTTACTTGACAGACAGAGATCACAAGCAGGCAGAGAGGCAGGCAGAGAGAGAGAGGAAGGGAAACAGGCTCCCCACCAAGCAGAGAGCCCGATGTGGGGCTCAATCCCAGAATCCTAGGGTGATGACCTGAGCCGAAGGCAGAGGCTTTAACCCACTGAGCCACCCAGACACCCTCTCTATGTATTCTTGAAAATGGCAAATTCACATCATACCTACTACTTTTCAGATTATTCTAAGGGAGAATTGATGAGGATATTCCTCTCACCTCAGAAATCAGATCCTCACATACAAGCACATTTTTAAAAAACAAGTAATGATATAAGAGCTATAGAATGTTTAACTGAAATGCCAGTAAATTGAGACTCATATCTAGCAAATATAATCAAGAGGGCATTAAGCAGGTAGCCTGGGTGGCTCAGTGGGTTAAAGCCTCTGCCTTCAGCTCAGGTCATGATCCCAGAGTCCTGGGATCGAGCCCCCGCATCGGGCTCTCTGCTCAGCAGGGAGCCTGCTTCCCCTCCTCTCTCTCTGCCTACTTTTGATCTCCATCTGTCAAATAAATAAATAAAATCTTTAAAAAAAAAGAGGGCATTATGCAGATTAGTGTGCAATATTCATCATGGTAAGGTGAGATTAGAAAGTTGTACAGTAATTACTTCATGAAGATTGCCCGGTTATCACATGCACTAATTACATGGGATAGGTGGAATTACAAGCAATTCCTTTGTCTCTAAGAGAAGGTATAAATTTGAGCATCAGGGAAATAGTTCTTGGGAGAAAAACATTAGAGGAAATCCAGCATCTGTGTGAAAATATTCCTAAGAAAGACATTTGTCATTCATCCATCAGAGAAGCCAAATAATCACCTACCTATATCCCATACACAACATTATTATGTAACTTTTGGTGGTCTTCTCCCCTCTGCATTCGAGGGGGCTTTAGTCAGAAAGGGACAGTAAAAGTAACTGCTTGAAACACTGGATTATTTAATGGACAGCCGTGGCAGTGTCAGACTGGAGTCAAAAGATAAGTTCTAGAAACCCTTGAAAGAGTGGAATTCACAAGTACGTTGATTAGAGAGCAAGGAGGCAAATGGACCAAAAGCTGAAGGGACATAAGAAAACAGGAGCCTCAGGCTGATATCTGGCTTCCTTCTCCAAAAGAGAACCATGAAGCCTTCTTCCTATCCTCCCCTGCTGGATTTAATGGCATCAGCTCAGGAGCTAGAGGCACCCAGGGCAGCATGGATGTGGAAAGCTAGTGAAATCAGATTTGTGTGGTACCCCACTTCCACAGTCCTTTGAAATCTGCAATTTCTCCTGTTCGATATTCTGTTTCTTTTTAATGTTGAGCATAAAATCCCTGAGGTGGAAGGAGTCCATTTTTACTCATCTTTGGGAACAGTTGGGAGGGAGAGAGGGTGACTCTGGCCCAAACCACAGCCATCTTGGGGGCAAGAAAACCACCTTGGATAGAAAGGACAGTGGAAGCTTTGAATGTGAAGAAGAAAACACCTTTAGTTTCTGGGACATTATGAAGGAGGAAGGAAGGAGGGGAAGCTGACTTGATCTAAGCAAAGGCTTGAAGGCTGACCAAGAGCAGTGATTTCACAGGTACAAGGCAGCCATGTTAGGTGCTGAGGGAATGGTGAGGAATTAAATGGGGGGAATCCATGTCTTCAGGGATCTTCCTATCTAAGGACACAGGGCACTCATGAGACCAAAAGGAGGAAATACTTGAATGTACTCATTAGACTATGAACACCTCTTCACACTCCGATTTTCCTCCTTACCTTCATCCCTTTGTCATATCCAAGTTTTGGTGTTTGGGACACTGTTACAGCTCGGGAGCTGTGTAGCACCAGATAGTTTTCAGAGACACAACAAGCATCCCCAAGTGCAGAGAAGGCAATAATTTCTCCAGGGCCTTGCCTCTCTGATTGCTTCTTTAGGTCCCCAGGTGACCAGGACCATCTTTATCCCTGACATTGGCCCAAAATCTCTTACCACTAACCATGAGGTATATTAATTAAGTGAAAATAGTCAGGTGCATGACAGTGTGCATAGGAATTAACATTTGTATTAATAATAATAACAAAAAAAGGCTCAGTCCTGCTTTCTTAGGAAAGAGACATCTAGAATCACTTTTGCTTTGGAAGGGAAAAAGATGGCTATAGACAGGAATGGGATCAAAGGAAGGCTTTTATCATTTATACTTCTGTACTTTTTGAGTTTTGTAACATATGAGGACAAACAAATTTTTAATTCAAATCTCTCCTCATTCTGATCTCAAAAGGTCCCTTCCTCCTTCCCTCAATGAACCCTCACTCTGAGATGCTGATCTGATTAAAATAGTTACCACTTATGTGTAAATTAACCATAAACATAGAAGTCTTGTGGGTATTATCTGTATTTCAAAAAATTTGGTATTTGTGGAATGTGGAAGAACATTTTTGAATAGGGAGCGATTTGAATACTCTGGGAAGAAGTTCTCTTTGTCAGAGTCAGACAGATCTGATTATAGACTGTGTGACTATAACAATTTCCTAAGCTTTCCAAGACTTGGTTCTATCTTGAAAAACAGGGGTTTTAACAACTACCTCATGGGATGGTAATAGGAATAACCAACACAGTAGATACAAGGCTCTCTGCACAATGCCTGGTACATAGGATTCAGTACTCACTCATTTCCTCTTCTGCTTCCATGCATTTACATTTTCCCAAACAAGACCAAGGAGAAGTAATACAAGTAGCATCAGCAGTGCATGGATATATAGTGCCACACCTATTTTCTTTTATTCTTGTGAAAGTCTTTATAAGAGATTCACAGTTGATGGGAGAGGCAATGGAGTACAGATGGCAAGCACAGTGTTTCCCTATTAGTTCAATTAAGTGCATTTCACTGAGTGTCTCTTGTATGCTAAGCATTGTTAAGTGTTGGGGGCATCGCAGAGCAAGCACAGTGTTTTTAAATAAAGTGGTCAGCTAAGGCCTCACTGATCAGGACACATTTAGCAAAGACCTAAAGGAGGTAAGAGAGTGAGCCATTGCATCTGACATTGGAAAAGTAAAGCCTTAATGATTCATCAGGAATTCTTTGAGTCATCTTTGTAATATACACACATAAAGTTACTGACCACAAACTCCTGATTTCAAATCATGCAGAAATAGAGTCATAGATGAGCAGTGGAATACAAGGTCTCAAAACTCCCAATTTAATATGTTCCCCAGCTCCAAGCACATGAGTCAAAGGCCTTAATATGTTCCTTTCATCTCTATTTGCTAGGACCTTTTCCAGTGATAGCATAAACAGTGTCATTCTTAATGGAATTTTCCCAAGCTTCTAAGTCCTAGCCTGCAACTAGAACTTTGTTGTAGAGCTCTAAAGTCATTGGGGGAAAAATACTCCTGCAGTCTTGTAGGAGAATTCTTTGGCATTGGAGAAAATACTATGACCAACAAAGGTACATTCATGAGAGGCAATCAACATTAGCTTCAGTACTTATAGTGATGGGGAGCTTGCTACTTCTGATGGCACATCATTCTCTTCTCTGCTCTAATTATAAGAAGAATCATTCTGAATAAAAATTTGCCTTACTGAGGAGGAGCCAATATGGCAGAGGAGTAGTAGCTGAGATGACATCAGGTAGCAGGAGATCAGCTAGATAGTTATCAAACCATTCCAAACACCTACAAACCCAACAGGAGATCAAAGAGAAGAAGAATAGCAATTCCAGAAACAGAAAATTGACCACATTCTGAAAGGCAGTACATGCGGAGAACTGAATCTGAAGCCATGGGAAGATAGACCACGGGGAGAGGGGCTGACTCCCGGCAAGAGGTGGAGCAACAGAGCACAGACTTTGAACTTTTAAAAGTCTGCTCCACTAAGGGACATCGCTCCAGAGGCTAAGTGGGGCTGGAGCCCTTGCAGGGACAGTGTGGTCTCAGGTCCCACAGATCACAGAAGGATTGGAGGTGTCTGAGTGAAGCAGAGCTCGCAGGTATCAGAGCAGGGAAGCCAGCTACAGAGACAGAGCCAAGGAGTGAGCTCCCAGCTTTGGGTTTACCTTAAACTGGGATCTGTGGCATAGTCAGACCACTGCTCTTTGAGCGGGGACCCCACAAGTGGCAGATCCTGGGAGACTCACCTTTCTTCTCTGGAGGCAGGAATCTGTTGGGTTTGGAGACTCCATATGGGGCTGTGTGCCAGAAACAGAAATGCTTGGTCACAGGCTGGGTGAGCAAGGAGCATAGACAGAGACCAGGGAGACAGGAGGGACTGACTGCTTTTCTCCAAGGACGCACTGAGGAGTGGGTCCCGAACTCTTGGCTCCTCCAGCCTGGAGACTGGGAGGCCACCATTTTCATTCCTGTCCTCCAGAGCTCTATGGAAAGCGTTCAGGGAACAAAAGCTCCCAATAGCGAATTGGGCAGATTGCTTAGCCCAGCCCCTGGCAAGGACAGTGCAATTCTGCCACAGGCAAAGACACTTGAGAATCACTGCAACAGGCCCTTGCCCTGGAAGATTAGCAAGAACATCCAGCTGAGACCAAGCTCACTGATCAAGGAGAAGAATGGAATTCCAGAGGAGGGGAAAGCAAAGCATGGAATTCATGGCTTTCTCCCCATGATTCTTTAGTCCTGCAAAGTTTTTTTAATTTATTTTTTTCTTATTCTATTTTTCTTAACTTTTACTCTTTCCTCTTTTAATGTTTTTTAACTAGTTTATCTTAATAATATCTTTCTTTAAAAAATCTTTTTAAACCTTCATTATTATATTTTATCCTTCACTGTGTCTGACTTTATGTTTTGTATACATATAGGGTTTTTTCTTCTAAAAATTTTTTGGGATACAATTTCTTCTAATAGATCAAAATATACCATAAATCTAGGACAGGGCTTTGTTCCAGTCTCCAGCCTGAGTAAATTCTCTCCACTTTCTTTTTCTTTCTTTTTCCAACCAACTTATCTTATCAATTCCTTTTTTAGGATTTTTTAAAAAATTTAATCTTACAGTAATATTCCATCACTTCATTGTGTTTATCCTTATTTTTGTATATACAAAAGTTTTTCTTTCTTTAAAATTTAGGAAAGTAGTTTCTTCTAGGAGACCAAAATACAACCAAAATCAAGTAGGTGCCTCTATTCTATTCACCAGTCATATATATATATATATATTATTTTTTTTTTAACTTCTTTTTACCTCCTTTCTTCCTTTCTTCTCCCCCTGATTTGGATTGGGGTCTCTTCTGATTTGGTTAGGGTACATTTTTCTGGGGCCTTTGCCACCCTTTTAGAATTTTATTCTCTCATTCATATATTCTTTTTTTTTTTTTTAAGATTTTATTTATTTATTTGTTAGAGAGAGCGCGAGCACAGGCAGACAGAGTGGTAGGCAGAGGCAAAGGGAGAAGCAGGCTCCCCGCGGAGCAAGGAGCCCGATGCGGGACTCGATCCCAGGATGCTGGGATCATGACCCGAGCCGAAGGCAGCCGCTCAACAAACTGAGCCACCCAGGCGTCCCTCTCATTCATATATTCTTATCTGGATAAAATAACAAGGCGGAAAAACTCACCACAAAAAAAAAAAAAAAAAAAAAAAAAAAGAACAAGAGGCAGTACTGAAGGCAGGGACCTAATCAATATAGACATTGGTAACATATCAGATCTAGAGTTCAGAATGATGATTCCCAAGGTGCTAGCCGGGCTTGAAAAAGGCATGGAAGATATTGGAGAAACACTGTCTGGAGAAATAAGAGCCCTTTCTGGAGAAATAAAAGAACTAAAATCTAACCAAGCTGAAATCAAAAAAGCTATTAATGAGGTGCCATCAAAAATGAAGGCTCTTACTGCTAGGATAAATGAGGCAGAAAAGAGAATTAGTGATATAGAAGACCAAGTGACAGAGAATAAAGAAGCTGAGCAAAAGAGAGACAAACAACTACTGGACCATGAGGGGAGATGAGTGATAATATGCAGGGAGAGAGATAAGTGATACCAGGAGATGAAACAATATTAGAATAATTGGGATTCCAGAAGAAGAAGAAAGAGAGAGGGAGGCAGAAGGTATATTGGAGTGAATTATTGTAGAGAACTTCCCTAATATGGCAAAGGGAACAAACATCAAAATCCAGGAGATGCAGAGAACTCCACTCAAAATCAATAAAAATAGGTCCACACCCCATCATCTAATAGTAAAACTTACAAGTCTTAGTGACAAAGAGAAAATCCTGAAAGCAACCCAGGACAAGAAGTCTGTAACATACAATGGTAAAAATGTTGGATTGCCAGCAGACTTATCCACAGAGACCTGGCAGGCCAGGAAGAACTGCATGATATATTCAGAGCAAATATCTTCAGGACAAACAAAAACTAAAAGAATTTGTAAATACCAAACCGGCCCTACAGGAAATTTTGAAAGGGGTCCTCTAAACAAAGAGTCTAAAAGTAGTAGACCAGAAAGGAACAGAGATAATATATAGTAACAGTCACCTTACAGACAATACAATGGCACTAAATTCATAACTTTCAATAGTTACCCTGAATGTAAATAGACTGAATGCCCTAATCAAAAGACACAGGGTATCAGATAGATAAAAAAACAAAACCCATCAATATGCTATCTACAGGAAACTCATTTTAGATCCAAAGACACCTCCAGATTGAAAGTGAGGGTGTACAAAACAATTTATCATGCTAATGGATATCAAAAGAAAGCTGGGGTGGCAATCCTTATATCAGATCAATTAGATTTTAAGTCAAAGACTATAAAAAGAGATGAAGAAGGACACTATACCATACTCAAAAGGTCTGTCCAACAAGAAGATCTAACATTTTAAATATCCATGCCCCTAACATGGGAACAGCCAACTATATAAGCCAATTAATAATAAAATCAAAGAAACACATCAACAATAATACAATAATAGTAAGGGGACTTTAATACCACCCCCACTGAAATAGTCAGTAAAAAAAAGCAAAAGATCAATAAGAAAGGCCTTAAATGACACACTGGGCCAGATGGACATCACAGATATATTCAGAACATTCCATCCCAAAGTAACAGAATACACATTCTTCTCTAGTGCACATGGAACAGTCTCCAGAATAGATCACCTCCTGGGTCACAAATCAGGTCTCAACCAGTACCTAAAGATTAGGATCATTCCCTGCATAGTTTCAGACCACAATGCTCTGAAGCTAGAACTCAATCAGAAGCGGAAATCTGGAAAGAACCCAAATACATGGAGGCTAAAGAGCATCCTACTAAAGAATGAATGGGTCAACCAGGAAATTAAAGAAGAAATGAAAAAAATTCCTGGAAACAAATGGTAATGAAAACAATGGTTCAAAATCTGTGGGACATAGCAAAGACAGTCCTGAGAGGAAAATATATAGCGATACAAGCCTTTCTCAAGAAATAAGGTCTCAAATACACAATGTAACCCTAAACCTAAAGGAGTTGGAGAAAGAAGAGCAAAGAAAACTAAACCCATTAGGAGAAGAGAAATAATAAAGATCAGAGCAGAAATCAATGAAATAGAAACCAAAAAAAAAAAAAAAAACAGTAGAAAAAAATCAATGAAACTAGCAGGTGGTTCTCTGAAAGAATTAATAAGATTGATAAACCCCTGGCCAGAGTTATCAAAAAGAAAAGAGAAAGGACCCAAATAAATAAAATCATGAATGAAAGAGGAGAGATCACAACCAACACCAAAGAAATACAAACAATGATAAGAACATATTATGAGCAACTATACACCAGCAAATTTGACAATCTGGAAGAAATGGTTGCATTCCTAGAGACATATAAACTACCAAAATTAAACCAGGAAGAAATAAAAAACCTGAACAGACTTATAACCAGTAAGGAGATTGAAGCAGTCATCAAAAATCTCCCAACAAACATTCGCCCAGGGCCAGACAGCTTCCCAGGGGAATTCTACCAAACATTTAAAGAAGAATTAATTCCTATTCTCCTGAAACTGTTCCAAAAAATAGAAATGGAAGGAAAACTTCCAAACTCATTTTATGAGGCCAGCATTACCTTGATCCCAAAACCAGACAAAGATCCCATAAAAAAGAGAATTACAGACCAATATCCTTGATGAACACAAATGTGAAAATTCTCACCAAAATACTAGCCAATAGGATCCAACAGTAGAATAAAAGGATTATTCACCATGACAAGAGGGATTTACTCCAGGGCTGCAAGGTTGGTTCAACATCTGCAAATCAATCAGTATGATACAATATATTAATAAAAGAAAGAACAATAACCATATGATACTCTAAATAGATGTTAAAAAGGCATTTGACAAAGTCCAGCATCCCTTCCTAATCAAAACTCTTCAAAGTGTAGAGATAGAGGGCACATACCTCAATATCATCAAAGCCATCTATGAAAAACCCACAGCAACTATCATTCTCAACAGAGAAAAACTGAGAGCTTTTCCGCTAAGGTCAGGAACATGGCAGGGATGTCCGTTATCACCACTGCTATTAAACATAGTACTAGAAGTCCTAGCCTCAGCAATCAGACAACAAAAAGAAATTAAAGGCATCCAAATCGGCAAAGAAGTCAAACTCTCACTCCTTGCAGATGATATGATACTTTATGTGGAAGATCCAAAAGACTCCACTCCAAATCTGCTAGAACTTGTATAGGAATTCAGTAAAGTGTCAGGATATAAAATCAATGCACAGAAACCAGTTGCATTTCTGTACACCAACAATAAGACAGAAGAAAAAGAAATTAAGGAGTTGATCCCATTTACAATTGCACCCAAAACCTTAAGATACCTGGGAATAAACCTAACCAAAGAGGCAAAGAATTTGTACTCAGAAAACTATAAAGTACTCATGAAAGAAATTGAGGAAGACACAAAGAAATGGAAAATGTTCCATGCTCATGGATTGGCAGAACAAATACTGTAAAAATATCTATGCTACCTAAAGCATTCTATACTTTTAATGCAATTCCTATTAAAATCCCATCCATTTTTTCCAAAGAAATGCAACAAATAATCCTAAAATTTATATGGAACCAGAAAAGACCTCGAATAGCCAGAGGAATGTTGAAAAAGAAAGCCAAAGTTGGTGGCATCACAATTCCAGACTTCAAGCTCTATTACAAAGCTGTCATCATCAAGACAGTATGGTACTGGCACAAAACCAGACACATAGATCAATGGAACAGAATGGAGATCCTAGAAATAGACCTGCAACTCTATGGTCAACTAATCTTTGACAAAGCAGGAAAGAATGTCCAATGGAAAAAAGAGTCTCTTCAACAAATGGTATTGGGAAAATTGGACAGCCACATGTTGAAGAATGAAAGTGGACCATTTCCTTATACCACACACAAAAATAGACTCCAAATGGTTGAAAGACTTCGTTGTGAGACAGGAATCCATCAAAATCCTTGAGGAGGACACAGGCAGCAACCTCTTTCACCTCAGCCGTAGCAACTTCTTCCTAGAAACATTGTCAGAGGCAAGGGAAGCAAGGGCAACAATGAACTATTGGGACTTCATCAAGATCAAAAGCTTTTGCACAGTAAAGGAAACAATCAACAAAACCCAAAGACAATTGACAGAATGGGAGAAGATATTTGCAAACGACATATCAGATAAAGGGCTAGTATCCAAAATCTATAAAGAATTTATCAAACTCAATACCCAAAGAACAAATAATCCAATCAAGAAATGGGCGGAGGAGGGACACCTGGCGGGCTCAGAGGGTTAAATCCAGTTCCTTCGGCTCAGGTCATGATCCTGGGGTCCTGGGATTGAGCCCCATGTTGGGCTTTCTGCTTGGTGGGGACCCTGCTTCCCCCCTCCCGCCTGCCTCTCTGCCTACTTGTGATCTCTGTCAAATAAATTAATAAAATCTTAAAAAATGAAATAAATAAAGAAATAAAGAAATGGGCAGAAGACATGAACAGACATTTCTGCAAAGAAGACATCCAGATGGCCAACAGACACATGAAAAATTGCTCCATGTCACTCGACATCAGGGAAATACAAATCAAAACCACGATCAGATACCACCTCATACCAATCAGAATGGCTAAAATTAACAAGTCAGAAAACGACAGATGCTGGCGAGGATGTGGAGAAAGGGAAACCCTCCTACACTGTTGTTGGGAATGCAAGCTGGTGCAGCCAGCAGGAAAACAGCAGGGAGGTTCCTCAAAAAGTTGAAAATAGAGCTACCCTAGGACCCAGCAATCACACTACTGGGTATTTACCCTAAAGATACAAATGTAGTGATTCAAAGGGGCACATGCAACCAAATGTTTATAGCAGCAATGTCCATAATAGTCAAACTATGGAGAGAACCTAGATGTCCATCAACAGATAAATGGATAAAGAAGAGGTGGTATATATATACAATGGAATACTATGTAGCCATCAAAAGAAATGAAATCTTTCCATTTGCAAGGATGTGGATGGAACTAGAGGGTATTATGCTGAGTGTAATAAGTCAATCAAAGACAGACAATTATCATATGATCTCCCTGATATGAAGCCTTTGAGAGGCAAAGTGGGGGGGAAGGAAAAAATGAAACAAGATGGGATTGGGAGCGAGACAAACTATAAGAGACTCTTAATCTCACAAAACAAACTGAGGGTTGCTGGGTGTAAGGGGGGTAGGGAGAGGGTGGCTGGGTTATGGACATTGGGAAGAGTATGTGCTATGGTGAGTGCTGTGAATTGTGTAAGCCTGATGATTCATAGACCTGTACCCCTGGGGCTAATAATACATTATATGTTAATAAAAATTAAATAGAACTGCCTTATTCTATTTTTATTTTTTTAAAGATTTTATCTATTAGACAGAGAGAGAGGGAGAGAGCACAAGCAGGGGGAGAGGCAGAGAGAGAGGGAGGGGAAGAAGTATGCTCCCTGCTGAGTAGAGAACTCGCTGCTGAGCTCTATCCCAGGACCCTGGGATCATGACCTGCGCCCAAGGCAGACGCTTAACCAATTGAGCCACCCAGGTGCCCCAGACTTGTTCTAACTTTAAAACTTGTCTCCTGCTTATTAGTCAAATAAGTAGTTTACGTTACAGCTATATTTATTGAATGTCTTCTATGTCAAGTGTTGAGGGCATGTTTTGTTAAGTGTAAGGCAAGTAAGTATGAAGACTGAGATCCTGGCCTCAACAAGCCTGCACTCCATTCAGACATTAAGAACATATGTCTACTTCCTCCTCCTGACAGCTGTTCACAAAATACTGGAGACAATGATCATGTTTCTTCCAAGTCTTCTCTCTCTCTCTTTTTTTTTTTTCCTTGCTAGAAATGTCTCCAGAGTCTTCAACCATTCTGATTATTATCAACAGTATATTTATATAAAAGGAGCTCCCAAAAACTAGGCAAAATAAAAAACAAGAAACCGGAATTCAGAAATGATTCCCTTGATGCTAACTTCTCACACATATTCAGTTTAATACATTATGATTTCTGTATAGCTATCTGAAGCAATATTACAAATCTTATAGGAAAATTAATTTAAGGTTGTAACTATTCAGCTTTCCTCATTTACACAAGACAATCTGTGTATTTATGCTCTTTTATAAGAAAATACAGTGAGGTTGGTATTGGTACTTATACACAGTTTATACACTGGAGCACTGGTATAAAGACTCACGTACTTGACTGGAATGTGTCAGTGTGAGTGCAGGAGGTGATATGTGGGGAAGCAGGGAGGCTTTCTACAAAGTAAGATCTGCAATGTACTTGAATGCACTTAACTTAAAGAATGAATAGATTTTCTCTTTCCAGATCTAGTACTTTCAAATGCAGAAGAGATCGAAAATTCAGCACTTCTGGAAATAATGTGGAAAAAGGATACTGACTTATAGCCTCTAACACCTGATACCCAATAATAAAATGAAATACAGGAAACAAAAGTCTCTACAAAAACTTATGACTTTTCTTCTACTTTAAGTGGCTCCAAAAATGTTTCTAAAATTACTTTGTGACCAAGATCAAATAATGGATCATCATCTGAGTAGAAGGGAATTTTAAATATGTGTCTTAGGAACAACAAACAAGAGGTTCTAATTGTATTTGTAAAGACACTTAAATTTTTTTCAAATTTAAAATGATCTATATATGAACATATGTATTTATTATTATGAGATATAATTGACATATAACATTGTATAAGTTTAAGATGTACAACATGTTGGTTTTAGAAAAAATACATATAATTAACCTGTTTTACTTTATAGCAGAAATTTTAAACTGTTCACATTTTCTAATTAGTTCCCCTCATAAATTTTGTTCCTTCGCCTGCAAATGCACCTCTAACATACAAATAATCAGGGCAAGAAATAGGAGATGATCTGTTTCTGTTATTGCTTTCAGATTTTTGGCTTTACCTTCCTGATGTTTCCACCTCAGTCCACAAAAAACAGCAAATAAGAACTACATTATTTTATTCTTGGACATTTGTATTTTAGGAAGAGAAGAAAGAAATAAAAAAAAAAACTTCGAGTAACATAGAAAAAGTGTTTTTACTATAATGCAATACATGCATCCATTTAAAAAAAAAACTCTCATTTTCTGCATAATCACACTATAATAAAGCAAACCCTATAAGAAAAATCTGTAAGGATAGATCACTTCAAACCCAAGGAACTTTATAACCAGAATACAAACAAAAATCATAATCGGTACCTAGAGAGACATCGCGGGTTGCCCAGTCAGGTCAGCATGGATGAAGACTGCCACAGTGAATGTTATTAAAAAATAAATAAAAATAAATTACAAAACAACAACGACAAAGTAGAGTGGAAATGCAGGCTCTAGTCAATGGAGCTGACTAGTGGGAGCTGAAATGAGGGATCCAGATTGGGGTTCTCAGTCAGTTGGGCTGCTGTGCAGTGAAAGTGCCAGAAACCAGGGGCTACACGTGCACAAGGGTGGTCTACATCGCTCCATAGAGGAAGCACTGAGCTGGAGATTTTTAATTTCTTTCTTACTGGAGATTATTCTACTCCAGTAATCTGGCTTCCCTAGCTGAGAACAATCTATATATAAACCAGATGATTTCTGTATATACAAGTATTTCCCTGTGTATCCATCATATACCAACTCATTCCCATTGTTAGACCAGGCGTTTGTGTGTTATAGCAGATATAACTTATGTATGTGTACCATATACATATATATGTATATATAAATAAATACTCCTAGAAAAAATGTTTAATGATAAGAAAGCTAAAATAACATGATGAATATGGAATTTGGAAGGCATGTGTCTTAGTAAATTCATGCTTTTAATTCTAAACATAATTATTGTTAAAATAATAATATAGGGTTAATACCAAGAAAGAATATGAATTTTTTCTTCATTGTACTTCAGAAAGAGTATAAAGAAACTGCAACCCACGTTAGTACCGAAGTGAATGCTAGCTGGGAGAGAAGAAGATGGATTTCAGAACCAGAATGCACATGTTATCTGTGGCTCATCCACTGATATTAACAATGTTGGAAACTAATACAGTAACTATCAGTAGAACAAAAAATTAGAGGCTCCAAAGGAAGATGGAAACCAATGTCCTCAGCACCAAACATGCTCTCATAACCTGGTAATGACCCCACCTTATACATTAGATTATGGTCTTTTTTTTTTTTTTTCCAAAAAGTAAAATTGCCTCCATATGTACACAAATAGAAAGAGTACAGATATTTAGAAGTCACAATATGTGAAAAATATGTTGTCAAAAAGTATAACAAATGCACTTTGAGTAGTTATTATGTATAAGGCACTACTAATTTTTTGCATATATTAAAACTAACACCAACAATTACCTCCTGAAGTAGATTTTATTATTATGTTCATTTTACAAATGAAGAAACTTAAGGTTCAGAAGTTTAATTAGACTTTCATTTCTGTCCAAGATGGAGCAGGGATCAGACTTGCCTTCCTATTTGAAACAACTGGAAAAATAGATAAAATATATAGAAACAGTAGTTTTCAAAACATAGGATGGTAATCATGTGTGTGTGTGTGTGTGTGTGTGTGTGTGTGTACTATATGATTATATCATTATATATTCATTTGGTGCCAGGAAGAGCAGTGCTTCTCTAACAAGTACCTAAAAATGTAGCAATGGCTTTGGAATTGGGTAAGGGATAAATGTAAAAGAAGCTTGAGGCATATGATAGAAAACATGTAGGTTGCCTTCAAGAGATGGCTGATAGAAATACAGCCATTAAAGTTGTTTTTGGCCAAAGTTGGGATGAATGTGAGTAGTAGAGCAGAGAAAGCTTCTATTATCTCAGAGAATACATACATTATCAACAAAATAGTGGTGAGCATGTGAATGCTAAGTCGGGTCCTAGTGAGGTCTCAGAAGGAAATGAGAAACATGTCAGAGTAGAAACGGAAAGGATGTTTGTTATAAAATGACAGAAAATGGGACAGAACTGTGCTCTACTATTGGGTGAAAAGTAGAACTTGAACTTGTAAGAGATGAATTTGGATATTTAGCTGGGGAGATTTCCGAGAAAAGTGTGCAAAGTGAAGCCTGGTTTCTCTTTTCTGCTTATAAAAATACCTAAAAATGTGGGCTGGCTTTGGAATTGGGTAATAGGGAGAGACTAGAAGAGTTTTGAGGTGCATCATGGAAAAAAGTCTGGATTGCCTTGAAGAGAAAGTCAGTAGAAAGACGGACATTACAGATGATTCTGTGAAGGATCAGAAAGAAGAAAGGTGGGCTGCAGAGGAAGCTTCCATTGTCTTTACATACATCACCAGGAATGGAACATTGCTAGAAATATGAATGTTAAAGGTGATTCTGGTGAGATCTCAGAAATGAGGAAGATATTTTTGGTCATGGGAGGAAAGGTATTCCTTGTTATAAAGTGGCAGACATCTTGGCAGAGCCATGTCTAGTGTTGGGTAGGAGATACAACTTGTAAACAATGAGCCTGGATATTAACTGAAGGAATTTCCAAGCACGGTGTGGAAAGTGTGGCCTGGTTTCTCCTTGATGCTTTTAGTAAAGTAATAGATATAGAAAATATTATGCAATTTACAAAAAGCTCCTAGGACTAATGAGTATACTCAGCAAATCAGCACCATTTACCATTTACAGCAGCGTCAAAAACATGTAATACTTGAGGTAATTCTGACAATATATGTGCAAGACATGTACCTGAAAACAAATTAAAAAAAAAATACTATTGAAGGAAGTTTTAGAAAACCAACATCGACAGAGAGATAAAACTCAATATTAACTTGCTGATTCTCTCCAACTTGATCTTTAGATTCAACAGAATCCCAACAAGAATCCTAGCAGATATATTTTTGTAGAAATCGACATGCTGATTCTAGATATCTTCTGAAAACAGCAGACGACCTAGAAGTGCCAAAACAACTTTAAAAAGAACAATGCTGGAGAAATTACTTTCTTTACCTGACTTCAAGATTTATAACAAAGCTAAGGTAATCATGTCAGTATAGTATTGGCACAAATGTAAGTAAACAGATCTATAGAACAGAAAGAGATACCAAAAATAGACCCATACATAAATAGTTGATTGATTTTTAACAGATGCAAAGGCAGTTTGGTAGAGCAAAGATAAATCTTTTCACTAAAGAGGCTGGAATGATTGGAGAGCCATATGTGAAAAAACCAAACCCAAACAATAAAACCTTGATCTACAGCTTGCGTCATATATAAAAAATTAACCTGAAGTGGATCACAGACGTAAAGGAAAAACTTAAAGCATAGCATTGTCTAGAAAAAAAAAAATAGAAGACAGACCTTAATATCTTGGTTAGGCAAAGTTTTCTTAGATACAACAGCAAAAGCACAATCCAAAGGAAAAAAACTGATAAACTTGACTTCATCAAATTTAACATTCTTCTCTGCAAAAAAACAGTTAAGAGAATGAGAAAGTAAGCCACAGACTGGCAGAAAATATATGTCAATCACATATCTGATAAGGGACTTGCGTCCGACTATTAAAAAAAACTTTGCAACTCAATAACAAGAAAACAAACAACCTGATTAATAAATGGGAAAATATTTGCATAGTCATTTTACCAAAGAAAATAGACATATACAAATAAACACATGGAGAGATGCTCAACATCTTTAATCATTTGCATTTAGAAATGCAAATTCTAACCACAATTAGAAACCACTATACACAAATCAGACTGTCAAAAATTAAAATGACTGACCATACCAAGAGTTGGCGAGGATGTAGATTTACTAGAATTCTTGTCTGCTGCTGTTGGGAATAAAAAATAATTCAATGCTTTAGAAAAGAGTTGGGCAATATCTTAAATGTTACACATCCATGGAGAAGGGGGAACCCTCTTACACTGTTGGTGGGAATGCAAGCTGGTATAGTCACTCTGGAAAACAGTATGGCAGTTCCTCAAGATGTTAAAAATAGAACTACCCTATGACCCAGCAATTGGACTAATAGGCATTTACACAGATACAGATATAGTGAAAAGAAGGGGCACATGCACCCCAATGTTCATAGCAGCAATGTCCACAATAGCCGAACTATGGAAGGAGCTGAGGTATCTTTCAACAGATGAATGGATAAAGAAGATGTGGTCCATATATACAATGGAATATTACTCAGCCATTAGAAAGGATGAATACCCAAATTTTGGATCAACATGGATGGAACTGGAGGGGATTATGCTGAATGAAATAAGTCAGGCAGAGAAGGACAATTACCATATGGTTTCACTCATATGTGGAATGTAAGGGATATTGTGGAGGACCACAGGAGAAGGGAAGGAAAATTGAATGGGAAGAAATCAGAGAGGGAGAAAATCCATGAAAGACTCTGGACTCTGGGAACCAAACTGAGGGTTACAGAAGGGAGGGGGTGGGGGGATGGGGTAACTGGATGATGGCTATTAAGGAGAGCACGTGTTGTGATGAGCACTGGGTGTTATATGCAACTCATAAATCCTTGAGCACTACATCAACAATTAATGATGTACTGTATGTTGGCTAATTGAACATAATAATAAACAAAAAGAAAAAGGCACATATCTGTCTACCATATGAGCCAGTCCCTGCTCTACTACTTACTAGTTGTTTGATCTTAAACAGGTAAGCAGTTGGCATATGTTAACTACCATTTTTTTCAAGATTTATTTATTTATTTCAGAGAGAGAGACAGATGCAAAGGGTAGAAGCAGAGGGAGAGGGAGAGAGAAACTTGACAGACTGAGCACTGAGCACAGAGCCCAACACGGGCTTCGATCCCATGACCCATGAGATCATGACCTGAGCTAAAACCAAGAGTCGGACACTCAACCGACTGCACCCCGCCTCCCGGCGCCCCTATCATGGTTAATGATTAAATGTCCCACACCGTTTCACAAGCTCACCCAGGCTATATTACACACCTAATACAGTAGTTTGTATACACAGGCGGGAGAAGAGAAAGTCACTATTAATTCAGAAAGTACGTGTGGAAAGGAGGACCAGGTTACCAGGGATTAAACATTCTTTTAACCTTTGTTGTTGCTGTTTTTGAGAGTGAGAGTAACTGTAGAGCTCATAATTACAGCCATTCTTTTCATCACTGCATCACTGACCTCATAGCATCTTAAACTGTGTTCATCTGACCATGTTTCTTTTTGTATGAGGAGCCACTTTCCGGCTCACACATAACAAAGCACAGCGGGGCAGAAACACCTATCTTTAAATGCTATGTCACTCTGTAAACACAGCACTTGGTGTTTGTTTTTTTTTTTGTCAAAAGCTGTGCTGAAGGAATCAACCAAACCTCTCGTTTTCACATGAAGACCAGATTGAAGTCTGGTTTTATGAAGAAGGGCAGGAAAGAGGAGGAGGAAGACTAGGACGAAGTAAGCTTAGAAATGTCCTATTCAGCTCAGTCTCTGGAAAGGACCACAGGTAAGGGATATGTGATCCTTGAGGAGGGTTTGGAATGTTTTCTTGGTAAATCGCTCTGGGAAAACAGTCCCGAATTCCAAAAGAAGGCATAGACGGAAACAGGAGAATTTTCCACTGCCCCAGATCTACTTTTGAAGCTGCTCTCAAGGATGAGGCAAGATCTTACAGGACCTGCAAAATGTTTACGTCAAAGTCCTACGTTTTGTGTGTGTACCTGTTTTAAGTGCCTAAAGGTTGGAGACACAGAAGATGCAATCAAACATGGCCTACATGACACAAAGGGGTAGGCAGATCTGGGGAGGGAGACTGGGGGAGATAGATGACAGGAAAGACTTGCAAGAAATTCCAGAATGTTGGGGGGAACATTCTATGCCTTGGTTTACAACCAGTTACCCAACAAAGAGACATGAGGCATCAAGCCAGGACTCCGTTTTCCTAGTAATGCTACACAACAGATGTAGATAAAAGCAGAAGCACACACTTTATCCCAGGCTATTATTAATCAAGCGCTATGTGATCAATTTTACAAATTGAAAAAAAAATGTAGGAAAATGGAAGCTGGTAGGGTGAGCCAGGAGAAATGAAAGAGACTTGGAAGTACTAAAGGGATGCAGAAAAACGAGAAGGTAAACATGGGGAAAGAGTAGCTCGCAGGATAGTAAAAGAAGTCTATAAAGGAAATGAGGATGGTGAGCATATTTGATACAGGAGAACCTGTTTCAGTTGAGTCCCAGAGTAAAGAATGGTTCTTTCCCTGGGGGAACAGGAAACTGTAGCCTTAAACAAAACAGTCTCATACCCCATCCGAGGGAGAAGATATCTGTGGCCTAAGATATCCATGCCAGTCAAAGCATCAAGGAAAAGAAAGTATGAGGATAAAATTATTTAAAAAAAAATTAGCGGGGTGCCTGGGTGGCTCAGTGGGTTAAGCCTCTGCTTTCAGCCCAGGCCATGATCTCAGGGTCCTGGGGTAGAGCCCTGCATCGGGCTCTCTGCTCAGCGGGAAGAAGTCCTTCTCCCCTCTCTCTGTCTGCCTCTCTGCCTACTTGTGATCTCTGTCAAATAGATAGATAGAGGGGCGCCTGGGTGGCTCAGTGGGTTAAGGCCACTGCCTTCGGCTTAGGTCATGATCCCAGAGTCATGGGATCGAGCCCCACATCGGGCTCCCTGTTCTGCGGACAGCCTGCTTCCTCCTTTCTCTCTGCCTGCCTCTCTGCCTACTTGTGATCTCTGTCTATCAAATAAATAAATAAAATCTTAAAAAAAAAAAGTATGCTATAAAAAAAAAAGATAGATAGATAGATAGATAAAATTAGCTCCTGAGCCCTACTGTATGTGGTCAAAGAAAAATTGCTGTGTTTCCCAGAAATGTCTGAGAAGAGTCTCAGTAGAAACAATCAGTAACAAGCAAAGTGAAGGGAGCATCTCAGTGGGCCCATGTAAAGAGGACACCTGTGTTACAATCTCCAGACCCCTGGGGCTCTCTCTGTCTCTCCACACGAGTCCCCTTCTGGAGTTCAACCGCTAATACTTGCTGACGGACTGGTTTCCCCTAAAAGCTGATCCTTTGTTTGCTTTAATTAAAAGAATTTTTACTTAAGACTCATTTTATCACCCTCCAATCACTGAAAACACGAGGAGGTCAAGAACAAAATAACTAACCCACACTGAAACATTAACAGGGAGAAAAAGCGTTATCGAATCTATATGACCAAGGAGATCCTAAAAATTCCATCTGCTGGGTAATTTTCAGAAAAGGAAAGAAATCACTTGAACAAAGACAAGAATCTTTCACAGAAAATAGGGCTGGAAGTCCAAGACCGTTAAAAGTATTTCTGTAAATAAATTAACAACGGTGATGATGATGCAATTGGACGCATGAAAACAAATCAACGTCGACAAAAACTCTTTGATGTAAGTAAACAGGGGAGCGGAGAGAGAGCAACATTTCAGATTTGTCCCACTGAGTAAAACAGTCAAGATGTTCCGGCCGTGACATGCATTTTACTCATTCGGTCTTGAACTATATGTTACAGTTTGTGCTTTTTCGCAATGTTAACAGTCTTTAAAAGTTCACCTTTGCTTGTCAGTGTTTCAAAAGACGGCTTTGGTAAATTAAAACAATTTAGATGAAGAATGCGATGCCGGCTTCAAGCTGCTGTTAGGGGACAGGTTTACAAGGACTCAGAAAGTCATCACGCGGTTATACGTGGTCCTCTTATTTTCAACACCTAATAATGCTGAGACTGTCACTTTCAAACTAGAGACCACCAGCACCCCGCCCAGCCACCCAGCCTCCCTAACCGTTATTTGATTTTATTTTTTCAAGTGAACCATCTCACTTCTATCATTAACATAATGTTTTATTAAAATGGCTCTTGGCAGTAAGGACCTGACCGTTCTTTTCTTTTATACACCATGGCTGTTTGTCAAGTTTTCTATTTCCCAGTGATCTGTGATCTGTGCCTTGACAGCCACAAATTCTGTTCGCATTTTTAAATGACTATTTTAAGTTGACCAAATTATCCTTTGAATTTGAGAAATTATGCCTAAAATCTCAGCACCTGAATGTCTCCCCTTCTTATTCTGTAGGCTGTTGCTTTCTTTTTGTCAATTAAAAAAGAATATGCATACACATATACACACTAAGCTTCTTAATTTATTTTAACTAGTGGTTTTATTTTAGAGTTTCAGTCAATAGAGATCACACGAGTGTGTGTGTGTGTGTGTGTGTGTGTGTGTGAAAATTTAATATTGAAAACTTGTAACTAAAAATCATTTTTATTTCAAATATTTGATATTTTGTAGTACTTGTCAGAACATCTTACTAAAGTATTCACAATTGATTTAAGGGAGGGTTGAATTCTTAATTTTTAAAAATTCAACAATTTATTTAGCACATTCTAAGTGCCCATGACTGTGTTGGGTGCTGTAATACAAAGAGGACAAGATAAATACAGCCCTGCCCTTTAGCAGCTTCTAGCATAGGAAACGGACTGGATAGGTGAGCAGCCAATGACCACAGTGTATGGTCCGTACCATGACGGAGGAAGAGGGCCTTGTGGTGGCAGATGAGAGGGCGTGCCTGAAGGTCAGGGAAGGTTTTATGGGAAAAGGATCATTATCTAAAATGAAATCTCAAGCATGAATAGGAATTATCTGAGGAAGTGGAGGCAGAAAAGCAGGCAGAGACTTCAAGGGAACATAGCCGTCTTCCAGGATGTAGCCTAGAGTTGGGGAAAGGGTAGGGGACAGGAAAAAAGCAGTGAAAAGCAAGACTGGAAGCAAAGTCATGCCTGTAGCAGGAGGACTTTGTTAAGAACTACCAGTGTGACTTTTGAAGCAATGGCATTCCAAATGCAGAGAAGGGTTGAAAGGGCGTAAGCCCAGAAAGAGGGAGCCTAATTAGGCGGAAGTGTCATAAAGTCAGGGGATAAATACTGATGGTCTTAATGAGGGTAACACTGATTCAAGAGACAGGGAAAATGCTGATTCAAGAAATAATAGGAGAGAGGATCACCAAGGCGTGGGGACTGATCTCTCTGCTGGCCAGGGACATAGAGAGGAGAGGGTTGGCAGATGGTCAGAAAGGTACACAAGTGAGCCTATCACACTCCAAATATTTCAGTATCTGTTCGGTACGTATAAATTCTAGAAGATCCATGACTAAGTCTCCCACAGGCTGAAACCAGTTCGGCAGATATCAATATTAACTCTAATTTTCGCAGAAAAAAAATTTATTATCATCTCGACTGACCGTCTTCTTTACAGGGCAGTATTGTAGGCAAAGCATGCCAAGCATTTAAAGAATGAAGGTTGTTCCTTCGACCTTGTTGAAATGACATTTGGGATTTTACACTTACATTTGGGACCTGTGACTCATCAACACACTGTGGAAGGGGCAGGAAAGACTAAGGATGTGCTGGGCAGACATTTTAAGACAGTTTCATAATAGAAAGAGATTATTGATTTTAAAATGACAAATAAAATGATTTTTATATTTTTGATCGCTAAGGGTCATCATGTGGCTATTTCCTAATATAAATCGTAAAGCATGCAGGATTTGGTTGCCCTAATATGAGGGGAGACCCATAAACATTTGTTATTTCCCAGAAGTCAGACGGGTACATTTAAAATTAGAGGAAATTCCACCTGCAAAGTTCCTTTTTCCCTAATGTAAAACTCACTTCAATTTTCCAAAAAGAAAACTTTATCTTTTTTTACTTTTATATTTATTCTTAGTAATTTATCACCTAAACGTCATTATGAGAAAAGGCAGAGAGCTGAAAATAGAATTGTGAGGGGGGAAAAAACCCCGTACCAATGAAATAGTATTCTGAGAAGTGAAGCATTCTGGGGGGAGAAAAACACTTTTGCCATCAGCAGCCAAATGGAGAAGCTGAAGAGTCTCAAAAATATAACATGTACCTTCTTCCTTTTGGGTTGTCCCCAGGTCAGGAGGCGGAGCCTGAGGAGACAACTCTGCTCCCTGGCCATATCCCTCCTCAACGTCATCGTAGCCACTTGGATAACGCACAGGGACACATTCATTAGCTCACTTATTAGACCCCTGCTCAGACATAGTTGTAGGCTACAGGAATGTGATGTATGATGGAGGGCAAATCCCTACATTCAAAACTGCCAATAACTCAGGGATGAAAGACATAGCATAGTCAACGACAGAGTCAATGATGTTGTCACAGTGTTGTCCTGGGACAGACGCAAGCTACCCTTGTAGTGGGCACAGTATACAGAACAGTTGAATCACTGTGTTGTCTATGGGAAATGAATGTCACCCTGTGTGTCAGCTATCCTTCAATCTAGAAAAGTAATTAATTAATTTAAAAAAGAAATACTGCTGAATCAGAATCAGTGACACCTTCTCTCTTGGATTTGAATGGACATACACACTAAGAAAGTGATTAGATCAGAGTTTTGTCTAATAACCCAATTACTAATGACAGGGGAGAGCTGCTCCAAATACTTTATTGATGTATGTAGGTAATGTTCATACCCCTTGAAAGTTCTTCAGCTTACCTTAAGGGACAAGATTGGTAATATTTCCACAGCTGAAGATGCCACGGCACTACATCTAAGGGCACGTTGGTATAGGTCGTGCTGACTGGGACCGAGAACGCTGATTGAGGACTTCATTTCCTATTGCTCATTGCCTAAGTCATACCTGTCTCCCCAGGTCTACTGTGCATTAAAATTCTCATCTGGAGCTCCCCCCCGCCCCAAGGGACTGAATCACAACGAGCTTGGGGAGCCAGGTGGCTTTCTAATCCCTGCTCAGTGTGGATGCAAATAACAAGGACTGTCACCAATGCTACCAGCTGCTGCTTCAGCACTTGAGCAGTGACCTCTGTCTCCCCCACCCCCTCCACTTTTATCTCCATTCACAGAGACCTGACATGTTGAGACTCGGAAAGCTCCCAGGATCTTTCTGTTGGGAATTTTTCAAAGCCAACTGAGGCATCCAGCCCTTTTCTCTTTCCTTTGTTCAAATGTCTTTCTTTCATCGTGTGACCACTGAAAGCAGTGGTGAAAGGAAACCAACTTAATTGTTGCAGGAACCGGGCATGGGTTGGGGCATGAACTTCTTTAGGGTTCAGAACCTGTACAGGCACTCTTCAGAAGAGGCCACTTAGGCAAATACCACTGACTCTGGGAGGTATTCCTGGTAATCAGGATTCCTGGTAATCAGACATGGTCATGCATGTGGGCTCTGCTCTGGCCCCGAGCACATCCAACCACCACCACAGTAATACAAGGAGCTTCTCTTTTGAGCTCAGATTGGACCAGGTCCAGACCATAAATTATTGTGTGCACCTTTTCAAACTTTCATCTTTTTGGTCAAGCTGGATATTACTTAATAATACATGAGAAACCCAATCATCACTCTTAAAGTGTAAAATCCCTCAAGTCAATCTCTCCCATTAACTTCTTCCCCATGTTCTGTACTTCAAAGCCTTTATTGATGACATCACAATAGTCAATAAATCTTGTCACAGTACATAAAGCCATGCACTGAGTATTTATTGGCAGAACAAGAAACTTGTTTTGTTATATCCTTCTCTGATTTTGTAGATCCTATCTTTGATGACATATAGTGCTATTTGTAGCACTCAGTACTACCTGTATTACTCAAATTCAAGCTCTACAAGCACAAACTGAGGCCAATCAACTCTTAGGTCTCTCCTTCTGACATAACTGGGCTGCTTGTCCAGCTCTCAGTTAATGATATTTTGAATATCTTCTCTTTTTTTTTTACATATGAGCTTTGTTTCCACAATTAAATTGCCGGCTCTTGAGGGCAGGAGCTATGTCCTGATTTGCTTTGAATCTTTTCCACGTAGTACAGCTTAATTGCATAGGAGATAGCTATTTGTTGGTAGCAAAAAATGTAAAATTCCGCTGTTCTAGGACTAAGTCAAGGGAAGAAAGTAAAGAAAGATGGAAAGAAAAGTATAAAATGGTAATGTGCCCTGAATTTCATTTGCTTTATTCTTCCCTATTTCTCCCAGCCCTGCAGAAGTCCTACCTTGGTTCAGATTGGAAGAATACATTTTAAGTGTTCAAATAGACAATATTTTTATAGGCACTAGAATATAAACTACATGAGGACAGGGTTTTTGTCCTCTTTTTTTTTTGAAGATTTTCTTTAATTTATTTGACAGAGAGAGAGATCACAAGTAGGCAGAGAAGCAAGCAAAGAGAGAGGGGAAGCAGGCTCCCTGCTGAGCAGAGAGCCCGACACGGGGCTCGATCCCAGGACCCTGAGATCATGACCTGATCCAAAGGCAGAGGCTTAGCCCACTGAGCCACCCAGGTGCCCTGGTTTTGTTCTCTTTTGCACATTGTTGTATCCACGGTGCCTGGAATAGTGTCTGGCACATAGTATGTACTCAATAAACATTTGCTGAATAGATACAAGAGACTGAAATAAGAATCTTTCATTGAATCCCCAAAGAATCTTTCTTTTTTTTTAAAGTGATTATTTATTTATTTATTTGACAGACAGAGGTCACAAGCAGGCAGAGAGGCAGGCAGAGAGAGAGAGAGAGAGGTGGAAGCAGGCTCCCTGCTGAGCAGAGAGCCTGATGCGGGGCTCGATCCCAGGACCCTGAGATCATGACCTGAGCTGAAGGCAGAGGCTTTAACCCACTGAGCCACCCAGGTGCCCCCTCAAAGAATCTCTTAAAGCAAAACCCAACATAATAGAATATTTGAGCACATAGAAGGTTAAAAACAATCTAGTCAAGGGGCACTTAGAGGTGCAGTTGGTTAAGTCTCCAACTCTTGGTTTTGACTCAGGTCATTAGTCAGGGTCATGAGATCAAGCCCTGTGCCTGGCTCCATGTTCAGCAGGGAGTCTGCTTGAGATTCTCTCTGCCTCGCTCACTCATGCTCTCTCTCTCAAATAAATAAGTAAATCTTAAAAAAATAATAATCTAGTCTAATTTCCCTATTTTACAAAGGCAGAAAATGAGGCAATGGAGGAAGGAAGATCTAGGTCTCCTAAATCTTGGCTCAGTGCACTGATTTAGCTTTCCCTTTGATACAGAAAGTTAACAGAATAAGGAGACAGCATTCAATTTTTTTTTCTTTTTTAAAGATTTTATTATTTATTTGACAGAGATCACAAGTAGGCAGAGAGGCAGGCAGAGAGAGAGGGGGGAAGGAAGCTTCCTGCCGAGCAGAAAGCCCGATGCGGGACTCGATCCCAGAACTCCGGGATCATGACCTGAGCCAAAGGCAGAGGCTTTAACCCACTGAGCCACCCAGGTGCCCCAGGAGACAGCATTCTTGCACAACTGTCTTCCAGTGGCAACAAATGCCTGTGATGTCCTTTGCCAGCAGAGGTGGGATAATATGCAAGACACCAGGACAAACAAAAGAACAAGAATGGTGAGGTTATTTTGGAGAGAGAATTCAAACTTCTCATGGAATCTGAACCAGTGATGGTTTATTGTTCTTAGTCAGTGACATTTTGCTCTATTATTTTCCTATTTGAAAGTAACACAGTGTCAAAGATTGGTGTCAAGTAGTGGGCTTCACTTGTAAACAAAGAGGCTGCTTTCCTTGTAGGGAAGAATAAGGCTGTTTATTCTTGGTCCTTTTATTTCTTGTTATCTTGCTCAAAAAAGAGAGGTGATGGGTGCTTATAGGTAGGCATCCAAATGGCTTCCCCTTCAATGAGAGAACGTGTTCAGAAACTTACTCTGTATAATTGTAACTAGTGAACTCCCACTTAAAAAGGAGGAGGATAAAAGGGCATGGGTTACCCACCCTTTATCAGATAGCTTATAGAAGACTACTGAGATCAAGGGACTTCTGAAATCTCATTGGGTTATTTCAGTAACTTTCAAATCCCATCAAAATTAAAAGGTAGGCAGAACATAATCTACGTTTATAATAAGCCTAAGGTGAAATTGACTAGAAGAAAAGATGGTAGTCTTCATGGATTTTGAGACTGAGTGACCCCATTACACTGACAACTGTGATTTTGTTTCTCACCCCAAAAAGAAGTCATAGTTTTTAAAAAGATCTATTTGTTTATTTTAGAGAGAGAGAGTGAGAGAGCACCAGGGTGATAGACAGAGGGAGAGAGAGAGAGAATCCCAAGCAGACTCTGTGTTGAGCTCAGAGTCCAATGCAGGGCTTGATCTCATGACCTAGATATCATGACCTGAGCCAAAACCAAAAGTTGGATGTTCAACCACCTGTGCCAACCAGGCACCCCAAAAGACAACATTTTTTTTTTTTAAGATTTTACTCATTCATTTGAGAGAGGCAGCATGAGCAGGGTGTGTCGGGGGGACGGTGGGGGCGGACAGAGGTGAGGGAGAAGCAGACTCCTTGCTGAGCGGGGAGCCTGAGCGGGACTTGGTCCCAGAACCCTGGGATCATGACCTGAGCCAAAGGCAGACACTCAACTGACTTAGCCACCCAGGTGCCCAAGACATCCTATTTGAATGACAAGTTGGGAAAAGGAGAATCAAAGGGAAATCATATACCTGCTTTAACCTAGCACTCCCCAAAATTACCACAGAGGTTTCAGCAGCTGGCCAGAGATGTGACTCAGGACCCCAGAGCTTGGTCAATAGAGCAAACTGAAAGAGCAGAGACACAGGCCAGACTTCAAACCTTGCATCAGCCCCACCAGGAGACTCGCACCTGTGAGGCCTAGCCCGAGCCATGGGCTGGTTAGTCTCTTTTGCCTCTGAGCTAAGGAATCACTTCTAACCTTCACTGTTGCTATTGGTACATTCATTGTATTGATTATTGGTCATTGGCATTACTTTTTTTATACTTGTGATGTCACTTACAGTTTACAGTGTACTTAGTATACATCATGCTGCGGGCTAAAACAGAGAAACAGAGCGGGACTCCTTACTCCATTTTTCCAGATGAAGACAGTAAAGCTGTGCATTCACATCATGTCACCTGGTTGGTAAATGGCTGACTTCTAGTCTAGAAATCTCTCTTCTACCCCTTGCTGTCCCGAAGTGCCATGGTTGAGTCTGCTGACTGATAAGGTGAGAGGGACCAGTCCATCCCCAGATGGTGTCTGAAGCAACATCAGTGGTTTATTATTATCTTATCTTATCTTATTTACTTGGCAGAGAGAGAGAGAGAGAGAGATCACAAGTAGGCAGAGAGGCAGGCAGAGAGGGAGGAGGAAGCAGGCTTCCCGCTGAGCTGAGGGCCCAATGTGGGGCTCGATCCCAGGACCCAGGGATCATGACCTGAGCCCAAGGCAGAGGCTCAACCCACTGAGCCACCCAGGCGCCCCAACATCAGTGGTTTAGGGAAAAGGCCCTGAGTCTAACTCTGGCATCTCAGACAAATCACTCAACTTCTACTCCTTCACTTAGGAAATGAGAGATTTACACCAGCATGGTGGTTTCCCAATCTGACTGTGTATCAAAATCACCTCAAGGGACTTCAGTAAACTATAGATTCCTGGGTTCTACCTCTACCTCCTGGGTCTGTGTCTGGGACCTAGACAACTGTATGTTTCAAAAAATCTCCGATGGAGCCAATTGGACAACTGAGAGCCACTAGGATCCCATCAGCTCAAACATTCTGCTGTGGTGATGTTATTACCCACCAGGTAGAACGATATAAAGGCTAAAAGTCAAAGACAAGGGAGCAACTCATCTGCGCTCTCTCCAAGGCAGTGACTCGAATAAAATGGAAAAGAACCTGATCTATAAGGCAAATAAATATTTTACTCTAAGTTTAGTTGAGATCAGACAGTCCTTTGGTGCACATCTTTATCTGCCAGCTATCTCCCTCACGATGTCCTAGTCCTCCATGCTAGAAAAACAAAAGCAAACAATAAATTAAAAAAAACCCTCACCACCCCTTGCAGAAAAACAAAAACAAATCACATCTGGCCCGGCCTGTAGGCAAAGAAGATAGAAACCTCATTTGATGCAACTGCAGGTTTCCTTTTAATGAGATATTTTTGTTTGAGAACATTGAGTATAATCTTTAGAACAACAGACAGCTTTCCTTGGGAAAAATCTGAACAACAACAACAGAAAAATGTAAAAGGGAAAGGAAAAAAAAGCTGGCAGTCACATCTATCTGACTCTGATTTATGGCTCCAGAGATATTCTCAATTTCAGTCTTAAAGCATAAGCCCACTGTTTCCTTATAGTGTCTCAGGGACAAAAATCATAAAGATCGACTCCAAATATTTCAAAATGCTAGAGCTCCGTGTGTGCTAAATTCATAGGTGGGAAGAAGGAAGAGGTAGGAGGAAGTTCAGTGTCACATTTGCCTCTACCAGGTATGGCTAGGCAGCCCTCTGGTGGTTACCTTCAGTGATTAGTCTTAAAAAAACACGTTCACCTAGTCCTTGTCCCTCCCCCCCCCCCGCCCCCCTCAACTCCTGCTGATTTTATTTACTTTCTTTTATGTAGATAAACTCTTTCATTCCATCCACAGAAGCTTCCAGGGGCCTGGTGTTTGTCTCCCGCTCATTTACTGCAAAATTTCTGGTAGCGAGAACAGTGGATGGGGCAGATTCAAGAAGTATTGTTGAATGTCATCCACAACTAGGAGCTCTTCTCACCATTGTAAAGAGAGTCTTGTTGGTTTATAGACCTAGGTTTTCAGGTGGCGCCGTGAGCACTCTGCAGCCTCAGTCTATTCCTGGGTAGTCTGACACATCAAGCTTCGATGGCAAGTATGGTTATTATTACAAATAAGTCCGCTAAAATCTTGAGATGCATTTACTCAAGCGGATCAGTAAAACTTCATCTATCCCTGAGTGGACAGACCCTCCTGGCCTCAGGACTTGGGTGAATTTGGGATCCAGCAATAGGATCACTCTGGCCTCGTGTCCCAGTTAGTCTCCACTTTCCCAGTTCAATATGTTTCTTTAAACTAAATGCATGTGCCATGGCTACAAAAGGCATTATCTTCTAACTCGTACCCAAATAAGCACAGTAATACTTTGGCGATCTAAAGATCAGTTTTCGTAGCTGTATACAGCTGTATACAGCTACGAAAACTGACCTGTAAACTATTATAAAAATGTTAATTACCATATGTATCTACTCCCCCACAGACCCATCCTTTCGTATAATTTGTTTCTTTTGATGGAATGGCAGGCTGCCTCTTACCAACATTGTCACCTTGGCAATGTTTCTGTCCCCTTTCACCTTCCGTCTTCATGTGTGAAATTGAAATGATGATACTTCACAGGGCTGTGTGAGGATTAAGTTAGATGATTCATAAAACTTCTAGGATGGTGTCTTTAGAATTACAAGAAGATGTAGTTAATTTACTGTTATTACCGTTGTTCTCACCCTGTCCATGGCCTTTATGACCTAAAAGTGGAAATACTGGAGAAGAGTTTGAATCCTCTTGGGGTTTCACGTTCAGAATTCTTTTCACTTGTAGACGTCTACATTTGCTCAAATATGTTCCAGTGCTTTGGTTATTTTTACTTTGGGCTTTAAATCATTATTACTCTATTGATTTTTTTAGTTTTTAATTATAAAGTGCATTCTGATAAGATTAAGGAAATTGATCTTTATTCATATTTTGGATAACTCTGAGTCATAAAGTGAAAGGCCAAATCCATAACATTTTCTTGATTATTTTTTGCTATTTATGGATACATATAACCATAGCTGATTATGTTTGTAAATATTTACATGTCCATCTTGGTATTTTATTTGCCCTACTGTTGGTAACTCAGAAATTATTATTTAGGAGGTTAAATATAATTTTGAAAGCCAATTTGGCTCCCAATATTGATTACCAGTCTCCTGGATACAGCTGATGTGCAACTAAATTCAAGAATTATTTACAAAGATAACATAAATTATTCAGTTCACTATCAAATATTTATTTAGGACTCTTTGGTGCTAGGCCTTGTCTCAGTGTTGAGAATGTCCCAGTGAGAACGACATATAGCTGCCCTCATAAAGCTTATATTACAGACAATAAACCTACATATAAATGAACCAACAAACACAATCAGATACGGACAAAGCACTCTGGAGAGAGGATGCAATAATGACCGAGGGGCTACTTCAGATTAGGGACTTGGCTAAAGCCTTTCTGAGTAGAAGATATTTGCATGGAATGACAAGAAAGATCCAGCTTTGCAAGGAGGGGAAGAGTGTTCCAGGTACAGAGTCAATGTAGAGGTCCCACACTGGAAATGACTGCTTGTTATATTCAAGAAATAGAAGGAGGCTAATGAGGTTGGAGTTAGAGGGCCACTCTGTCACCCAGGCTGGATGTGAAGGTAGCTTTTACTTGGGTGATAAATGAGGATGTGGATAAAAATGAACAGACTTGGGGTGCATTCGATGCAAGCAAGAATACTGGCCAACTTAATATGGTGATCAAGTAGTAAAGAAAAATAACTCTCAGATTTTTGTTTTGAGGTTCTTGGGTGGATGGTGGGGCTATTTGCTCAGATGTAAGAGGCTGGGTGAGGTGACCAGGATTGGAGGACAGAAATCAAGAACTCCAATTTGTTAGTGTAAAATTTGAGAGCTCCCTTGGGTGTCTAAGTGGAGATGTCAAGATGGCAGGTGGGTAGTCAAGTCCGAAGTTCAGGGAGGAGGTTGCAGTTGAGAGTCATAGACATGTGTAGATTACATAGACAGCCAAGGGACCAGAGGGGTCACCTAGAGAGATGTATAGAAAAAAAGTAACAGAAACACTCCACATTTATTGGTCAAGTGGAGAAGGAGGAACTAGTAAGAGTGCTCCAAAGAAGGACCTTGTGAGAGATGTCAAGAGGCAAACCAAGGGGATATGGTGTCCCAAACAGCAAAGTAAGAAAGTGTTTCAAACAGGAGAAAATGGTCGCTCATGTTAAATACCACTCAGTCACATGGTACAACTGAGAAGTGACCGTTTGCATTTGGCAACATGGAGATCCAAGTGAAAAGGTAAGGACGGGAGCATATCTGGAGTGGAGTGGGGCAAGGAAGTGGATACAGTGACAAATACATTTCCAAAAGTTGGGCCATGCAAGGGAGCACAGCAACTGAAGGTGGCAGCGCATCAAGGGAGGGTGCTATGAGCCAGATGTTTGTGTCTCCCTCAAATCCATATGTTGAAACCTAATGCCCAACACGATGTGACGGTATTAGGAGGAGGGACCTATAGAAGGTGCTAAGGTCATGAGGGTGGAGTTCTCATGGATAGGGTTAGTGTCTTTATAAGAGATCCCAGATAGCTCTCTAGCTTCTTGCACCATGTGAGGACCCAGTGAGAGGTGCCATCTATGAGGAAGTAGACTGCCACCAGATAACAAATCTGTGGGCACCTTGACCTTGGAGTTCCCAACCTCCAGAACTGTAAAAAGTAAATTTCTGTTGTTCATAAGCCACGCTGTCTATGTATGGTTTTGTTACACCAGCCTGAATGGACTAAGATAGAGGGGTTTGTTTTTATTTTTATTTTCTAAGATGTAAGATAGTGGAATATGTTCCCAAAATCCTGGGCAAAACATTTTATCTCCCATAGCCTGAAATTCCCTCATCTGAAAGGGACCATTGATATCTTCCAGTAATATGGGTCTATTAATCTTACAGGGAGAATTTAATTCAGAGAGTGTTATGTGTGAAAGTTTCTGACATGATGAATCACATTCAGTAGGAGCTCAGTAAATGCTGAATCAAAATTTGTTAAATCAGTCATGCACAAATACAGCTGCTAGCGGTATTTTCCAATGGTCTTTTTGGCACATCTCTATTATTTATTTTGACAGACTTGTTCTTTCAAAATGCCAATGTGCCACCAGTTTAACAGTTTTGACCAGAAAATAGTTTTATTCTCTTGCTATTGAGATGGGAGGCTGGACTGAATTCATGAATATAATACAATTTTAACCAGGAAAACATCCAGGGCTAAGTCCTAATAGAATAGTGAGTTGTGATTTTCACCATCTGCAAGACTGCATATCTCAGAGTACTATCTCACATAAGAGTCAAGTGGTTTGAAGTCATTACCACTCCTCAATTGATTGTTGTCATCTTAAAGTCTCTCTTCCTTCACAGGGAAAAAAAAAATATGTCAAGAAGAATTTTAAAATGTTTGGAGATTTTATTTATCTTTCATTGGCTTTTTGACTCAGTAGATGGTAGATGGCTGTATGTTTAATTATAAAGGAGTAATGATATGTTCTCAACTATTGAAATGCTTCAATATCTGTGTCCAAACACCCCTTCCAGAATAGGGGTAAACAGGAAAAGTCTCCTACACTCACCTGGTATGAAATGGAACTATGCTTTGTTTCTTTTTCATTTGAGCTTTTATCCTAATGCTGTGCTATTGATTTTAGGTAAAATTCAATCCCTACCAAGGTGCCTGTCATGTGGTAGGCACTCTGAACAATGGAAGTGCCCTGCTATAGTGGATATGACCTGTTTCATTCTTAGAGCTAGCTTCATGAGCAGAGGTCCCATACAAGTTTACAGGGCTTTGTGCTTGCTTAGTGTTCTACTATGATCTTGAAATTCTTAAGGATTTTGGAAAAAGGAACCTGGCATTTTCATTTTGCATTGGACCCCGCTACTTATTTAGCTTGTCTGTCCATTCCTCTTTCTCCCTTCTCTCTCATCATCAGCCAATTACTTAAATATCTCTCAGATCAGCTCTATTTTCAGTTCCTACTGCCGTGCTTTAATTCAAACCACAAGGGCCCCTCATCTGGTTTTGTATAAGGGCCTTTGACCTGGACCTCCACTTGCAATTTTATTTATTCAACTTCCAGAATATATTCGTTTTCATTTCATTTTAAAATATAAATTTAATTCTATCACTTGAATAATCAACTCACTCACTAGTTCAGCAAGTCTTTAAAGTTTGTTCTATGTATTATGACAAGAACCAGAAGGGCAATGGTGGCCAAAACCAGACACAGTTCAGAGGTAATTTCAAGAGATTAATTCTGGCTTTTCTTTGAAAGAAAGGCTCGATGCTAGCCATGATTAACTAACATACATTTCTAGGCAGACTCTCTGGTTACACTATTTTGACAAATATATTGCTTTATATACTAGGCAGAATTGAGGAGGAGGGAAGAAGGGAAATGAATATTTTAAAGCTATTTTGTGCTGGAAAGCATACCAAGAAGCCACGTTCTTTTGTGGCTTTTCCATCTTTTCAATGGGTAAGTACAAATTCCTACTTTGAAAAAATTCCACATTAAACCATTTTGCTCTCCAGTTCTATGGATCTAACTGATGATTTGCTTTATTGCAATTACCAATCCAAAGACGATTCCTGGAAAAAAAACAAAGCTGGATATCTTACAGGTATCCTCCAGGGCCATATGGATCACTTCAGTTCAGAGACAGAAAAGTCTTATAGTCAGATAAAAGTATCACAACTCTTTACATTCCTCAATTGTCACCCAGTCTCCAAAGCATTTCAATCCATTTCTTACTCAGTAACAGAAACCATCAGTCCTCATTGGAAAGTAAATCTCAAAATATTTATCAGTCATCCCTTATCAGCACTTTGGATAAATGAAAGTGGGTTGGGGAACACATGGAGAAGACTGTCAAAATTACAGAACGTCTTCTTCTTTGCAGAATCTAAAATGCAAAACAAAGGAGCAAACAAAGAAAGAAACAGACTGAAGTAAAGAGAACAAACTGGTAGGAGCCAGAGAAAAGGAGTCGGGGGAAAGTGGCACAATACATTAAGGGGGGTAAAGTGGTACAAACTTCCAGTTATAAAATAAATAAGTCATCAAGATCAAAAGCACAGCATAGGGAATATATTCACTCATACTGTGATAATGTTGAATGGTGAAAGATGGTGGCTAACATATGGAATTTTCTAATCACTATGTTGTACACCTGAAATTAATGCCAACTATATGCAGTAATAAATTTTAAAAATCTTAATTAAATACTGTAATGTTTCCTTCTATTTCTTGAAGCTCTATACTTGGGTGAAGTGGTATGAGGAGAATATTGAACATGGCCTGTACCCTAGGCAAATCCTTGCAGAATTGCTGTAACTCAATTTTGCTTTAATGTGATGCCCTTGGCTTTTGTTCCAGGTTTGTACTAGAAACCATCACATGAAATTCACTTCTGCATTTACTGTAAAAGTGTGGTTGAGGGCACTGTCCATTACATCACTCAATATGTGCTATTAAGTCCTATGTGAGACTATTCTTTCAAAATTAATTTTAGGAAATAAAATGGACTCCTTGTTAAACTGATATTCTGACTTTCCAATGAAAGATGTATTATTTAGGATTTTTTTTTCCTGTTTTAAGTGGCAGAGTCCTACTCAGACTTACTAATCAAAGAAGGGAATTTACTTGCCCTCACTGCTGGGAAGGACCCTTGGGTCGTGGACAGAATCTAAGAGCTGCAGTAACCAGGCTTCAGGGCACAGGGACCAGAGCCAGGACTCAGCACACAGGACTTGCTCTCTCTCCATGGACCTGTCTTCTATGTTTACTTTCATTTCCTCCCACTGGAGACTGGCCTGTTCCTCAGGGCAGGGAAGATGGCCAATAGATGCTCCCGATTTGTTTTGTTTTTTTTTTTTTCCAGTCTAGCATCCTTCGTGGGAAATAAACTCCCCCCAAAGTCTATCAACCCCTGGGAAGATTTTCATTGATGCTGGTGTTCAATGGCCAGAATCCAACCTCTGGACAGTCACAGGTCAAGGGAATGGCATGCAAAACAAACCAAAAAAAGAGCCATGCTGATTGGCAGCCCCAGCAAAGGGTGGAAAAGAACATCACCCAAAGAAAAAGAGCAGCATTAAAGGAAGGAGAGCATGAGAAAACATCCAGGGTGGGCAAGAGACAACAGCCAGAGTCATCGGTGAAAGGGCTAGTGAGCTAGAATTTGTTTTCCTTTTTGCTCTGGGTACAAGGAATTTTACAGGCGAAGATAAAGCCCCATACCCGAAATTATATTGACTTTCTAGCTTGGATCAGTTTTACCTCGAATTTTGCGTTTCTACTTTATTTCATAGCTTTATTAGTAGATCTGTTCTTAGGAGCTTTCAAACACCCTTCTGAAAAGAAATAAAGGAAAGAATTTCAACAAACCATTGTGCTTGTCTCACAAAATAATTTCTTGTGTTAGTTTGCTGAGTATTAGAAGGCCAACTTGAAAGCAGAAGTACCTTATTCTTGAAAATAAAGAGAAAGATCAAGTTCATAGTAGAGTACCATGTCTGTTGAAAAGGGAAGGGAAGAGGAAGTAGAGCCTTGCAGGAAGGGCTGACAGGGCTGCTGTGGAATGGGCCTGGCCCCCGGAGGCCTTCTGCAAGTGGTGGAGACTTCTCCCCAAGGAAAAGAAGCTGTTCCTTGCTAGTGCATAAAGCACTGCCTAACATAAAAACGTAAGAAGAATATAAAAATATAGGGCCCATAGGGAAGAGCTTCCTTTATGAACCCTAACTGCAGAATTCCCTAAGGGAATAGTTTTGGAAGAAGAATTTCTAGAAGTTCAGAGGCAGTCGAAGTGTCACTGCATCCAGAAGCTGAAGGTCTTACGTACCCGGAAGACTCCTATCACTGTTTTACCCAGTCCCCGCCTTTTGCCTTTTGCACCCTGGCCCAGGCATGGGCGAAAACTTCTCTCCTGATCCTAGCTAAAATAGACATGAACTTCCAGATAACTTTAATACTAAGTAAAAAAAAAATATATATATATGTGCATATATATATGTATATGTATATATATATATACATACACACTATTATCAAATAATCAACTGAAGTTTTTTAAGAACAGATTTTGATATACTATTGTTGAAAAGATGATGCAGACCCAGGGTGCCCAGGTGGCCCAGTCGGTTAAGCATCTGCCTTCCACTCAGGTCATGATCTTAGGGTTCTGGGATCGAACCCCACATTGGACTCTCTGCCCAGTGGGAAGCCTGCTTCTCCCTGCCACTCTTCCCTTCTCTCTGCTCATGCCCCACCCAACAAATAAAATCTTTAAAAAATTTTTAAAAATTAATCAGCCCAGAGACATCTGCCCTCCCACCCTTCCTCCTAACTCCAGGCTCTTCTTTTGAATTCCCTTCTTACCACAGGGGGAGTACCTGTCTGAAAATTCTGATGGCATCTCTGGGCGTAGGCAAAGACATTCATTCCAACCCTGCCTCACACCAAGGCTTCTGCTTGAGATCCAGGGCTCAATCTCACAGAAGTTCCCAGGATGCTTATCCTCCCGGAGGCACTCTGCTCTCCACCTTCCCTACAGGACAGAGCCCTGGCCTGGTCACAGACCAGCTTTGTCTTACAGCTTATGATCAATAAATCCCTCAGCCATACGATACATGGCATTTTTATCCCCCAAGTACTGTATGCACTCTCTCACTGGGGTTGTTTTCTTACAAAGACAGTGAAATTAGAGGAAAAAGATTAAATGTGAAAAAGGCCCTGTAGGTGGGATGCTAGGAAGCAGAGATGGGGTGGCTTTATTATGTTTTCCAAAAGACTCTGCCATTTGTATGCGATTCCTCCAACAACAGCTGGAACCCAAGTTGTCCCCATTTTCTTTACATAACCTACATACTGAATGTGACAGAGAGAGGTAGTAGAGAAGGAAAATCATGCTTCTGAAACTCCTGGGTCTTCTGAAAATCATTTCTCCCCTCCCTCTCCTCAAGGCACCATCTTGATGCTCTACTCATGATGAGATGTGGTTAATTCCGAGTATCACTCGGTCATGGGAAGCAGCAGCTGAAAGCAAGCACACTGGGGGATTTGAGAGCAACGGCTCAGATCACGCTCTCTCACCTCTTATTATTATTTTTTTAATGTTGTTTACTTCTGGTCCCTGGAAAGTGACAGGACTTCTAATAGGCACTTGGGACAAGGAGTATTTCTTACTGTTTCCAATGAAATGAGCCTATTCTTGTCCATATAAGGTTTAAACTCAACTGATCATCTGTAAAATGAGAGGCTCAGACGGGTGGATCTCTACCTTGAAAAGTTCTGGCTTTCCTTTTAGTCTTTTGTTTTACTTCAGTTAGAAAAAAAAAAGTGCTCATATTACAGCAACAATAACAGAACCTTAAAGCGAGAGAACGTTCCACGTAGTCCTACAATGTCAAAAAAGGGTTTTCTTCAAAGTTTTTTTTGTTCTTGTCTACATGCAGTTAGAATAATTACATATTTGCACACATATAAGGGATTTAGCTACAGATCATTTATCTTATAAGCATTTTCCATGTTTTTCTGTGTTAAATATAATTTTCAGTGTTGCATCCCATTACAATAGCACACACTGAATTACTTATTATTATTTCAGAGTCAGACATTTGGGTCTTATTTTTCTCTCCTGAAGATATGCTGAAATAAACACCTTGGGCAGACAACTTCTAGAAAATACATTTTGAGTTATTTCCTTTAGATACATTTTGAAGAGCTGGGTCACCAGATCGATGGAAGTACGTGTCCTATGGCTCACCAATCATATGGCCAAATCGCTCTTCCAATGGGCTGAGCAAATTCACACTGTTAAAATCAAGAGGTGACAATCCCAATTTCACCATCTCTTTGCCATGTAAGTATTTTAATGTTTTGCTCTGGTGAAGGATAGATGGCCTTAAAAAAAAAAAAATCAGCTGCCTAGCAAAGGCGATTCTAATTTTTGTTGTTTTGTTTCTCTTTGCCATCTCCCCCCTTCTCCCCACTTTCCTTGAATCAAATAATAGCTCTCACACTAACATCTGTGCTACCCTGACATGTACCCTGAGGGCTTATCGCAACTTGTCACCTACTCACAGAGATTAATTTCTCCTTCAGATGTTTGTCCTTCAGCTTCCTTTTTGAAAAAAAAAAAAAAAAAAAAGCCTCAGGATGTAGTGGTCTGCTACCCCTGAAAATGATCCAGCAATGAGACGGGCTGTCACTTGCTTCTCCCCCTCTTTGCCCTTGTGCTTCCAGGGGATGGGTTTTTCTTTGCTTATGGTCCCTGCTGACACCTGACCTTTCCCAGTAGAAACAATACCGATGACACCAGGATTGGGTCCACTACAACTTCAGTTTGGTGGCAGAAAATCCACCCTGCCACGAGGCAGTCTGTCCTGCTCCACGAAGAAGTAGAAGGAAAAGGAACTGGCATTATCTCCAAATTCAAACAGAAATGATGATGAGAATTGTGAACTCCATTTTACCTATATTTAATTTTTTTTAAAGATTTGATTTTTATTTATTTGACAGACAGAGATCACAAGCAGGCAGAGAGGCAGGCAGAGAGACAGGGAGGATGCAGGCTCCCCCCTGAGCAGAGAGCCCAATGCGGGGCTCGATCCCAGGACGCTGGGATCATGACCTGAGCCGAAGGCAGAGGCTTTAACCCACCGAGCCATCCAGGTTCCCCATAATTTTTTGAAAACTTTTTAGAACATTTCTTTTCTTCACATCCTTCCTTGTCCCCTCCTCCCACCCCACACGTGGATTTGTATAGGAATTTGGTGAACGTTAGAGCAGAGCTGTATTTGGGCAACAACGACTGACTCTACCAATAGCTAATTCCCTTATGTTTTGTTTTCTAATCTGTTTATTTAGATCTGAAATGGAAACTGTGACTATCTTATTTGCACATATAATCCATCGGTGAGTCAGAGGAAGGAGGGCAGAGAGTATGTGGGACAGTAGGGAGGCCAGTAGAACCTGGGTTAAAATACAGTCACAAGCATGATCTTGTTTGGTAAACACCCTAACTGGTATTGTGTTCAGCCGCAAGTAACAGACTCAAAACAGAGACTTCAACAAATCAAGGTTTCAGTTTTTCTAACAGAATGAGAGGTCCTGGAGGCAGTTTGGGGCTTTATCCTTAAAATTGACTCAAGGCTGTGACATGGGCAGGGATCCTGGTCAAGAAGAGAAAAGGGAGGGGTGCCAGGTGGCTCAGTGGGTTAAGCGTCTGCCTTCTGCTCAGGTCCTGATCCCAGAGTCCTGGATTCAAAGCCCACATCAGGCTCCCTGCTTAGCGGGGAGCCTGCTTCTCCCTCTCCTCCTTGCCTGTGCTCTCTTTCACTATCTCTGTCTGTCTCTCTTTCTCAAATAAATAAATAAATAAAATCTTAAAAAAAAAAAAAGAAGAGAAAAAGGAGAAGGGGAGGAGGAAGAGAGAGGGACACATTCCATGTAAACATACACAGTCTCTCTTCCTTAAGAATCTAAGAAGTTCTCCTCAGCTCCCACTTTTATTTCTTCGGCTAGAATCGAGTCACTGGACCACCCCCACCTGTAGTGCAAGTTAAGAAATGTCATGTTTCCAACCTGGGTAGAATGTTGTTCCAATAAAATCAAGTTTAGGTGAGTAAGAAAACTGTGGAGAATAGATACTGAGTAGATAAATGTGAGTCTCTATCAACATTGGTGATATGATTTGCTGAGTCCTTCTTTTAAAAAATAATCCCGGTAGGGTACAAATTCCTGATCATGTAAAACTCAGTCTGAAGGTCACCCCATCACAGAATGCTGGCATTTGAAGTCCCATTATGGCATCTCTGTCTGTTGTTCATCCAACATTTGCTTGATCAGTTCTAGTGGGTAGAGTCTCACTACTCCACAATGCATCCCACATCCTTGTTGGCAGTGTTTATTATTTAAGGTAATGACAGTAATGAGACACACTGAAAAGATTTACTTCTGTCGAACAAACAAAAATATATGTACAACACATCCCTGGGTCCCAGATCTTCCTTTTTCAAGCCTTTTGTAAGAAAGCCATTCAAATTCTTCAAGATAAGCATCATGCTCTCAGCTCTGCAAAATATTATTTGCTCCTGTATCACCCCATTTTCTACCAATATTGTTTGGATTCATTATCTGCCACTTAATTTTTTCCCATTCTCAAGTGAGTGTCATTATTTGCATAGAACATATGTTTTAAGCTATATATTTCAAATATATATGTACTCTCCTCTGAACCTCTCCTAAAAATGGTTTTAACAAATCTTTGGTTTTCCTCTCCTACTCATGCCTTGATTTTCTCACTCGGGAGAAGAAACAAAAAGATCATACTGACATCAACAAAAATGCCTAAAAGTATTTCCATTCACCAGAGCAAGCTGATTCTTTTACCATCGTCATTGGCCAATCCTCCCCTTCCTTAATCCATGAACTTTTATTCCTTTTCTTTTCTCCGAACAGAACTTTTTGATCTTCTCCATTTCTCACATCACTTTTGCCTCTTGCTCTCCACTCTTGGTGTCTATGCCTCTGTCATTTTTCCCCTGCTCTGGGGTCAGAGCCCTTCATGTCAATCTGTTCAAGTGAGCCTTTGTCGTCTTTACTTCTTTCCTGAGTTCTAAAACATGTAATACTTTTTCATAGTCCCATTCTGGTATGTTGCAAACAGAATCTTATTTTTTTAAAAGATTTTATTTATTTATTTGACAGACAGAGATCACAAGTAGGCAGAGAGGCAGGCAGAGACAGAAAGAGAGAGGAGGAAGCAGGCTCCCTGCCGAGCAGAGGGCCCGATGCACAACTCAATCCCAGGACCCTGGGATCATGAACTGAGCCAAAGGCAGAGACTTTAACCTACTGAGCCACCCAGGCACCCCTAAACTTTTTTTTATAATGCCAGAAAAACCACTTCTATGGGGAAATCTGAAATTCCATTAGAAAAAGAAACCAGGTTGTGGGGGGGGGGTATGTTAACAGTGCCCCTGGGTCAGTATTTGTTAAATAAAAAGTAATCTTGAAATTTGAAAGTGTGGCAGACAACCTGTGGCTTTAATAAATTAGATCTCACCTCTTCCTCCTTCTAAAAAGGGCAGATGTGGGCACTTCTCTCTCAAGATGCCATCAAGGCCTCTGGTTGTGGCCCCTCAGTAAGCAAGAGAGAGCCAAGACCTAGTACAGCACCTCAGTAACTCAGCCACCTGACCAGGTTCCAAGAGAGAACCTTCTTCTTCTTCTTCTCCTTCTTTTAAGATTTTATTTATTTATTTGACAGACAGAGATCACAAGTAGGCAGAGAGGCAGGCAGAGAGAGAGGAGGAAGCAGGCTCCCTGCGGAGCAGAGAGCCCCATGCAGGGCTCGATCCCAGGACCCTGAGATCATGACCTGAGCTGAAGGCAGAGGCTTTAACCCACTGAGCCACCCAGGCACCCCGAGAACCTTCTTCTTTTAAGTACCCAATCTCAGACAACAGGATCACAACGACTTTCTAAAGTAGGTTTGTTCTTTATAAAGTTTGGCAAAAGCACAGGAAGATGCTGACAGAAACGCCATAGGGCAAACGCGGTAAAAAATTTGAGACCTCGAGTGCTGGCAGGATGCTTTCTTTCACCTCCGGGTTCTGCCTCCCCCACACCTCCCGAGGAAGGAAGGGAGAAATCAGCCCCACGGCCAGGGGGAAAGAGAGAGAGAACATAGTTCCTCAGAGAAGAGCCAAAATGAAAGCCTGAAGAAATAAGAAGGGGTGTGGGCGTGGCCTCGTGTCCATGGAAACTATGGAAGTGTAACCTTTGAAGGACAAGGGGCTTGATCAATTTCTTTTTGGGAACCTGCCCGTCTTTCAAAGTAGCATATGACAGGAGGGAGTAACCCATGGGAAAAAGATAGTGCATTGTTTGCACATGGATCACACACACGCCTGTGACAAGTGTATACACAACAGAACGAAATACACAAGCACCTTAACAGTGGTTATTTCTGAGTGCAGTGTTAAGTGATTTTTTTTTTTTTTTAAAGATTCATTTGTTTATTTGAGGGAGAGAACATGAGCAGGGGCAAGGGGCAGAGGGAGTTGGATTCCGAGCTCCATCCCAGGATCTGGAGATCGTGACCTGAGCTGAAGCAGATGCTCAACCAACCGAGCCCCTCAGGCGCCCCAAGTGTTAAGTGATTTTAATATCGTTCATAGCTTTTTACAGGTTTCAAATTTTCTAGAGGAAGTCTGTGCTATTTTTATGGTTAAAGTTATGTTTTGATAAAGGTGGAAGGAGGTGAATGAAACCTATCATATGTAAGGAAATAACCCTTGATTTAGCATTTACTGAGCCAGAAAGAATGAGAGAAAGCAGAAATCGGGAAATACAGCGTTGGCATCTCAGAGTGGGCAGGCACCTTCCAGTGCATCCATACTAATGCTCAAAACTAGTAGGTGAAACAGTGAATAGTGGTTATTTTTTTTTTTTTAAAGTAAGTTGAGACAGAGTGAGAAAGAATGAGACAGGGGAGGGGCAGAGGGAGAGGGAAAAGCAGGCTCCCTTCTTAGTGGGGAGCTGGATTCCCGGCTTCATCCCAGGACCCTGAGATGGGTAAAGGCAGAGACTCAACTGACTGAGCCACCCAGGCGCCCCTAGAGGTACTTTTAACAGAGTGGAAATTAAGCCCAGTCTCTCTTCACTACTCAGAAGTTAATAAGGTTAACCTGTGATAATGACTATGAACTAATATAGCTAAATATTTCCATTTTTTTTCCATTGGAAGTATTTTAACTTTTTTTCAAAAAATGCCTCATGGGCCCAGACCTGTATCCTGATACTCCAACCTATTCAGCCATAGTCAAGTGCATAAAATTCTGAAAAATAAGAGTTTTGAGGAGGAGCTGGCCCCTCAGATGTTAAAAATATATATATAAAGCTACAGTAAGTAAAAGAGCATGGTAAAACCTTATAAGTAGAAAGAACAATGGAATCAAATGGAGAGTTATGGAGAGTTTTATAAAAGACTTACTGATGAAAAAGAATATAGTATATGATAAATGTGCCATGCATTCCAGTGGAAAAAAAAGGGATAATGCTATTGATTTAATTTATGCTATTGAAGGAATTAATTATAAATGCTGTTGAAGGGATTAAGTAGACTTCCGCACCAGGTGTAAACAAACTAAAGCCAGTGGGCCAAATCCTGCCAGCTTCCTATTATACACAAGCTTTAACGGAACCCAACCATGCCATGTGGCCACTTTTTCACTGTGATGGCAACGTTGCATAACTATCTTGAGACAGTAGTGCCCACGAAGTCCAAAAATATTTTCTCTTTAGCCATTTACAGAAAAGTTTGCTGACTCATGATCTGGAGGAATAAAACATTGAAAATCCACCTTATTCTTATACCTAAATAAATTCCAGACAGGTCAAATACCAGAAGAAAAAAATAAACCATGAAAGTACACTAATTCGTTATTTCAGAGGGTTTTGTTTTCTAAATAATATTGGAATGGAAAAGGCCATATGTGAAGAGTGACAAATCTAAACATAAATATTAAATAAATAGTGCAAGTTCAAAAAATCCAAGTAAAGAGGCAAGTGGCAAACAAAAGAAAGTGTATGAGATGCATCATAGCCAAATGGGCTAATTCTCCTAATCTATAGGAAAACTTCCTGTAATCTACAGGAAAGAGGCTATCCATCTATCAAATAGGAAAAGAACCAAGGATAGGAACAGGCAGAACAAGGGAAAGAAAATACACTCGTCTCTTAAATATACAAAAAGAAGCTCAAAATTAGTCACAGTAAGAGGAATATAAGTTGAAAAGCCTACAGGGTGCCATTTTTCATTTACCAGTTGGTCAAACACGAAAAGTTGAATGATACACAATGTAGGAGCTGGCACTCTGATGCATTATTAGTTGGAGTAAAACTTGGTAGAACTCTAAGGAGGGCAATTTAGCCTTAGCTATTAAAATTTAACATGCAGATCCAGACCTCACCATTCCAACTCTGGGAATTTCTTCTATAAAAATACTCACATCAAAAGAAAAGTCACAAGTGCCAAGACATCCATTTCAGTATTGTTTGTAATAGAAGACTGAAAACAACCCAGATGGCTAGCAATACAATGCAAGAAGGTATAGTCCATTCAAATATGGAAATCCTGTGTCGCACTAAGAACAATGAAAAGCTATGCCTGTATGATTTGGAACAATCTCCATGTTTTGTTAAGTAAAACAACAAAAAAATGGGATGCAGAAATACAGACTTGGTGTCTTAATGTTAATGCATTTGTATAGATTATCTCAGGGAAGAGAAAAGAATTGGAAAAGAATAAGCAAAATTTGGTCCATCCATGCAATGGAATATTAGCTTAAAGAGGAAGGAAATTCTGACAGATGCTACAACATGGATAAACCTTGAGGACATGAGGCTAAGTAATATAAGCCAGTCACAAAAGACAAATACTGTAATTTCCACTTATATAAGATATTCAGAGTAGTCAAGAATCATAGAGACAGAAATAGCATGGTGGTTGCCAGGGGTCTTGCGGGTAGAGAGAGGGAATGGGAAGTTATTATTTAATGGGTGTAATGTTTCACCTTTACAAGATAAAAAGACTATAGAGATAAATCATGGTGGTGGGGATTTTACAACAATATGAATATATTTAATACTACTAAACTGTATATTTGGAAGTAGTTCAGATAGTAAATTTTATGTTTATGTGTGTTTTTCTACAGTAAAAAATAAATAAAAAAATTAAAAACAAACACCAAAAGGGAATTATGCCCCAAAAGGAAGAGGCCAGAGGGGACTTTTCATAGTATATGTTCTCATACTTTCGCATTTTGGACAAGTTGCATGAATTAACTATATTTTAAAAGTTTATTCTGTCGGGGTGCCTGGGTGATTCAGTCATTAAGTGTCTCCCAGGTCCTGGGATCTAGACCTGTATCGGGCTCCCTGCTTGGCAGGAAGCCTGATTCTCCCTCTCCCACTCCCCCTGCTTGTGTTCCCTCTCTCGCTGTGTCTCTCTCTATCAAATAACTAAAATCTTAAAAAGAGAAAAAAGTTTATTCTGTCAATCAATCTGTGTACACATACATGTACAATGTGTGTGCTGCATGATGACAATGGCATCTTAAAACACCACTGCAAACAAAACAGACCATTCAGAAGGATGCCAAGGTGTTCATAGCATTTCTCATTGGTTAGTGAGACTACAGGTGCTTATTTTGTTCTATTTTTTAAAAATGGCATTTACAGGAAAACTCACCCTTTTGAGTGTGCAAATCTGTAAAATATAGATAAGTCCTATAACTGTTCAAAATGTTCTAGTTCCCTCTAGTAGACACCCCCCCCCCCCGCAGCTCCTGGCAACCATGATTTGGGCTCTGTTACAGGTTATCTTTTTTAAAATCTTTTTTTTATGCCTTTATGGACTAATCTGAAGGGCCCATGCATTGCTTTTAATGGAAAAAAAATACTTGTTTTTGTAAAACCAGAAATAACCTTTAGAAAGGAGGCAAAGGAAGAGAGGAGACAAAGATGAACAAAGAGACAGAAAAAGAGAAAGACCTTTTTTTATCATTTACTAAAATTCTATGCTAATCTTGTTCTAATAAAGGCCAGTTAGAAAGCTAAGTTAACACTGAGGGTGGTTATTTATCATAAAACCCATCCACCCATAAAAACCCTCAGACTAGCCACGTGGAGCATTGTGCTCCCCGTAGAGAAATTACATCAGGATTCCAAGTTTGATAACCATCTGCAAGTAAGTCAGTCCCTTCAGGGTGGAAGGAAATTCTTCAGGGGATGAGTTACAAGAAGTCCTTCTATTTGTGTCCTGATCGATGCATTTGGTACACTGATAGAGCCATCATTTCAAGGGATGCCCACAGCAACCCGGGAGGAGGGCGAGGGCTGTGTTGTCCTGCTCCTCAGAGGGATGCAGGAAGCGGGCGCTGAGAGGCAGGGTGTGGACATAAACATCATCTCTGTGGCTCTTAACCAGGCCTTGTTTTTCAGCTTGTGATGAAGCTTTGAGAAGCTTTTACAATGTGGGAAGAGTGTGAAGATTCAGGCAACAAGGCATATGTTTCTACGGCCACGAGGAATACCTACGGCCGGGGTTCACGCAGACCCACGGCTGGGAGAAGGAGCAGCTGTGCACGAGCAGGGTGCAGGGCAGGTGCGGTCCTTGATCGATCTGATATGGGCCCCTTGGCTTGGGTCGGGGACCTGCGGGGCCTACACCCCTGGAAAGAGGGGTTTTGGGCTCCCTGTATCCTCGAGAACATCTATCACATGGGAAGTGCCTTTGCCATTTTGAGAGGAGTTAATTTTGAGCTGCCATCATCTGTGTAACTTGTCAGGAGATCTTCCACGACATCTATACCACTTCTGCTTCCTGAACGGCGTCTCCTCAAGGATTTCACAACATCTTTTGCTTTGTAATCTGAGAGTGTTTACTTTGCACTGGATCCTGAAAAGTTCCACTCTTTTTCTGGGAGAGAATCTTTCGTTGAGATTTATCTGAGCAGAAAAGGAAACTGACAAGATCACGGTCGCGGTTGTTTTGGGAGCCTCCTGGTACAAGCAGAACGTATTTCACATGCACAGTGCAGTAGCATCACCAAAGAGAGAACATTAGGGCCAAAGCACAACAAAGAATACAGCAAAATAGTAGATAAGGAAACTTAATGCCTAAAACCTTTAAAAGAAAAAAAAAAGGCAACAAAACCCCCCAAACAGCACTTTTCTCCGCTACCTGCCACATTGTGTATATCATGAACCGAGAAAACACAAAAAATCTATCTGTGCCCTTGAATAAATAATGTTCAGTAAATATTTATTAGGTGGTATTTACTGTGTGCCGAATAGCCACAGACACAATAGAGATGATGTCCACTCTCCCAGTTTATAATCCATTAGAGAGATTAATCAAATACCCAAGTCATTATTTCATAACAATGGCGATGGGGACTATGAGTCAGAGGGAGTTGAGAACCATAGGCAAGGGACGGTTTTGTCGGTCAAAAACACTAGTTCAGCCTCTCATGGGCTAGAATGGGGGACACTAACCAGATCTAGAGAGGGGTGACAAGAGGGTAGACATGCCCCAGGAAAGTGACATTTGAGCTGATTGATATCTGGAGGCTGAGTGAGAAGTGGCCTGGTGACAGAAAGTACCAGGGTACCTCGGGCATGGAGGCCCTCACCTGTGCGCAATGGGGGTTGGGAACGGCTTGGTGAGTGAGGAGAGCTGCGGGTGAGGGGAAGCTGGAGAATTAGGTCTGTGTGAGACCATGTGGGGACCTTGGAGACCACATTAAGATTTTGATCTGGGATCTTACCCTAAGACCAGTGGAAAACCATTCATGGGTTGTTAGCCTTGAAAGAAGATGCAGGCAGTCATTATCTCAGAGTTGCTAAGGTTACTTAAGGAACAACCTTGAATCACATGGTTAAATACCAGAGTAAGCCAGAAGGGTCTTTGTGGCCAGGGCTGCACTAAAGGGAGGGGCAATCGGACAGTTCTGGAGAATGCCCATCAATAAGGGACACAGACAAATCACAGGGAATGACATGGGATGAAACACCAATGTTATAAGGAGTAACTTCATGAAACGTGCTGTATGTGGCCAGAAGAGGTGTTGGGTTACCCCCTACAATAACCATGAGCACGATAACACGTGGCTACTCAGCTTACTGCGCAGCCTAGGAAGTAAGTGGCTTCTGGATGCCTGCAGGCTTTCCATTTGGTTCAATGGGATATGCAAGTTCAGGGCCAGGGGTGACTCCTGCCAAGAGATGCCAAGCACACATTTCAATAAGAGCATTCTGAAGGGATACCATGCTGTTTGCTTGTCCAGAATGCAGACACCTCTCTGAAATAAGGGTATGTGAGTTGCAGCGATGGAGAAGATGACCAAAAGTACTCAGATATTACATCCGAATAGTTCCTTACAAGCCAACATGCACTTTATGTATGTAAACCCCCTTTGCCCTCGCTGTAGGTATGTAGCAGGCTGTTGTACACATAAGGACACTGAAGCTCGAGAGAACTGAGTTCATTTTTTAAGGTCCACATTTAGTGGCAGAGTCAGAATCAAACCTGGGTCCCTCTAAAATAGAAGTTTGGTGTTTTTAGTTCTTGCATATGTCCCAAGGGACCAAGGGCCAACCCCACCTCCCAATCACCGGTCAAAGCCACATGGTTTTGCCCTTTAGGCTCTGTACCAGCTGCGTGGAACGGGAGGCAGGCTGATCATGTCATTAACTGCTGACTCCTCAGGGACAGTGGAGGGAAGCAGGGACAGTGTAAGAAGAGACCCTGGACCTTGCTCTCGGCACACGATGGGACAGCAGCACAGAAGGGCACCCTAGCTCCTTTTGGTGGGCTGTGAGATGCATACCATTTCAAGAATTACGAAGAATACAACATTATATATATAAACTACAAGGAACAAAAGTGAATATTAAAATTTAAAATGAGAAATTCCACCAGTTACCAAATTTGAAAAGCTGCCCCAAATGTGACAAATTACAGAAAAACAACATATTTTTATTAACTGCCTGGTGATTTTTAGGGTACTTTTCTCCCTGCCTTTTTACCCCCTGCATTTTGTTTGTTTGTTTGTTTTTTGTTTTTTGTTTTAATATTTTATTTGACAGAGAGAGATTACAAGCAGGCAGAGAGGCAGGCAGAGAGAGAGGAGGAGCAGGCTCCCCGCTGAGCAGAGAGCCCGATGCAGGGCTCGATCCCAGGACCCTGAGATCACGACCTGAGCCGAAGGCACAGGCTTAACCCACTGAGCCACCCAGGCGCCCCTCCTGCATATTTTTTGATTGTCTCTTTACCTGACAATGATTTTGTAATTTTTTTCTATTGAGAAAATTGAAAGAGAACCAGTCTTTAACATGGTTGATTGAAATGTGCTCATTTTTTGTTCGTAGTAATTAAACCAGTTTTTTTTCAACTTCACAACTTATTTTGACAGTGCCTTGCAAATGTTCATGACTGTCAGATTTCAGAAAAAAATAAAACCTCTATTATATTTTCTGCTTTAGTTGTTACAGAGACATTCAGAATTTATGGTACTATTATAGGTTTATGCCCTACAGACATCAAGATTCTCATAAATTCAGCTTCCTGTAGTTTCATTAAAGAAAACAACAATTCAATGAATTCCTAATTGCATACACAAATACCCTGAATTAGTATGTATATTCCTGACAGAATAGAATCGCCACTGTGACTAGACATCAATGGGGACTAAGTCCTCTAGTCACAATTCCACATGTCTGACGCCCAGTAGATTTTTCCACATGCTTTTGGCTTCAACCATTTCAAAACCTGTCCTGTCACGGCTCACATCCCACTGGTGCTTGGCTCACTGGGACACATTCATTCATAAGACAATCTCTGGCCCTGTACCTTCCTGACATGATGCCATGTGAGTCAGCACAGTGGGTTTTAGCATATTTCTGGAAGCCTTTCCCATTCTGGGACACCTCGCAATAACTTTACTAGACATCCCACTATGCACCAAATATATTTATCTTCAGCTCCACTTTCCCTCAGTTGGATTCCAAAATGCCCAGGGCCCTCCACCCACACAAGAGGAATGCTTTAGACAGACACTCAGGGTGGAAAAGAGACTGTGGTCTTAAGTGAGTCTAACTGAATTGTCTTACCTCGCAAATTTTATGTACATGGGTAAGCCTGTGACCCCATGGCTAGAACCCCTCTCAGGAGTCCTGAAAAAGGCCATTCAAGGAAGGGGTCTCCCATTTGGGCCACATTAGCATTAGGGTAAATCCTCAAAGCCCATGAGCCTCTCAAAGGAATGTTCTCCTTCTGTAGGTTTATCTGTGAAGGGGCAATATGAATCCATACATAGGAATACAAAAATTCTTGAAAATTTAAAAAACTATAAATTAATTAATTGTTGAGAGGTTGACAAATGAAGATCATATGTGCCTATGTGATGATTTTCTCTCTAAGCTTCAATCAATTTTAAAGGGAGAATGAGTTGCCCTGGCAGTGCCTTATCTACTACTTAGAGACCCTTTTCCATGTCTTATTTAGTCTTCACACAACACTACAAGGTGAGTGCTATTATCCCTATTTTATAAACACTGAAACTGAGCATCTCAGGGGCTTACGTAAGTTCATCCTGTTTGTAAATACCTCATTAATTGTCCACCCACCAGTCTCTCCAGAAGGGGCAACACTGCTAAGAGGGCTGTTTACCCTCCTTGAAATCCTACATCACTGGTTCCTTCTGGTTATTTAGAAACAAAATGAAAGAAACCCCACCTCACCCCTGCCCTCTGCCCCAGTGAGTTCTTAGATTTTGTGACACTGAATTATGCCAATATTTTCTCTCTCTCTCTTTTAAAACAGAGATGGGAAGGACTCCCTTTGCTTGCTCTTTAATCGTTGGATCTCAAGGTTCTGTCCTTGGTCTTCTTCTGGCCCGAAATGCTCTCCCTGGGTGACCTTATAAATTCTCCAGACTATTAAAAACCATCCATATGTTGCTATCTTCCAAACTACACTTCTACACTACCTGTGTGATGTTCTACAGCAATGTGTTCTTATCTTTCAGATGGTCTCTGCAGAATGGAAGATCTATGACATTTTTCAGATTTATATCCTGCCAGGTTCTTCTTAATCCACTCTACTCTTATTATACTGGCTTTCTTTAGTATCTTGTAAGGAGCTTTTTTCCAATTAATGCAGATCTTCGCGTGGTATTCCTTCCTTTTAAAACACTTGTCCATACCTTCCTCATTCACCTACCCTTGAAGTTTCCATTTAAATGACACTTCTCCAGGAACCTCATCTCTGACCTCTCCCCACCAATAGAGTGGGGAGCCACTCCCTGAGTGCCATCCTATCCATAGGATTTTTGCCTGCAAAGGTCAGAGCTCCAACTCCAGCGACTTAAATGCACCAAGAAGTAGTCAGCATGGAAGCTTTTGGGGCTAACATGGTGGTTCTACAAAGTTACTGGAATCCTAACGTCCTAGTACTCTCAAGTTCACTTCATAGTCCAGAATTGCTGCTATAGCTCCGGCTGCTTCATTAGCCTTCTAGAAAGGGAGGAAAGCTAAAAGGACCCTTCTTTTGGTTTATTCAGCTCAGAGGAGGCTGGCTAGGAGACCTGGTCTTCTAATTGGGTACAATTAAAGGGTTCTGTTTCTAAGGAAAATTTTATGCTGGGGTAGGCAACTGGCAGTCTGCCACACTTTTCTGTGTACATATCACAGCATCTTTTCAAATTATCTGTCAAATTGTTTGAATCCCCCACTAAGCTGAAAGCTCCAAGGAAGGGAATGTGTCTTACTCATTTTTCTATTCCCAACACCTGGCACAGTGGCTGCCAACTAATAGGTCCTTAATAACAATTTAGCAAATAGATGAATTAGTTGTTGTGGGAAAACCATTATTGCTATTAACCGAATTAGCATATTCTATAAGGCTCTAGGCAAAAGGAGGCTTTCTACTTGGCAGAAAGGAGAAAGAGGAGGAGGGGCACGAATGGCCATACAATTACGTAATCATGTCAAATTAGATCTTGGTTTATAAAAGCAGGACATACTGAAAAAAAAAACACAACTTTTGTTGAGTGAGCTCAATAAAAGGGAAATGAATCTTCAGACATACCTTAAGTCATGTCTATTTATGGTGAAGACAAGAAGTAAATGGAAGAAGATACATTACATACATTCTCGAACGTTTATCACTGTTTGAAAACGTTAGCATTTCATTTTCAGCCAACATTATCTCCTCTCCTGGTATCCTAAACAGTTCTAAGTACTTTCTTGTGCTGATAGTTCATGAGTTCCTCAGGAGTTTTAAAGAGCATTTCTTTTTTTTTCTCACTTATTTCTTCTCTTCTGACAACTTGTAACTGGTGCTCTGGTCAAGGACACAGAACAGTAAAATTTCTACCCTTTGGCTTCACTAAAGAGCAAGTTCATAAGACTTGGATGGGACGTTGGTTGCTCCAGGGAGCATCATCAACACTGTGCTCCTCTTCCTACTAAGCCAGCTTAATGAGACTGAAAGACCATGTCATGGTTTTAAGCCCCAGTCATAAAACCCAGCATTTAATATCCCAGTGAGATCCTTGCAGACTCCAAGACTACATATTTACATGTTGACTTAATCCATTGGATATTAGCTCTTTTCAATAACAGAACTCCCTTTGCAACTTAAAGGCCTCCTCATGTTTAATAGTTCTCTCTTCAAAAAACAGAAATTTTCTTAGAAGTTGCAGGTGCATGTTGCTGGAAAGGTTATCATCCCTTTATTCTAGAATGTGTTCTGCCCCATGATGAAATGGAGGAAACGGCTTTACTATCTATAGATCTTCCTTGGCTTATGATAGGGTTATGCCCTAACAAACCTGTGGTGCTTTGAAAACATCCTAAGTTGAAAGTGCATTTAATATGCCTAACCTACGAACATTGTGGCTTATTTTGATGGCCTAGCCTATGTTAAATGTGCTCAGGAGGCTTACATAAGCTGATAGCTGATAAAATCATCTAACACATGGGGTGCCTGGGTGGCTCAATGGGTTAAGCCCCTGCCTTCAGCTCAGGTCATAATTTCAGGGTCCTGGGATCGAGCCCCGCCTTGGGCTTTCTGCTCCGAGGGGAGCCTGCTTCCCCACATCTCTGCCTGCTTCTCTGTCTACTTGTGATCTCTCTCTCTCTCTATCAAATAAAGAGATAAAATTTTTAAAAAAATTATCTGACACAAAGCCTTTTTTATAATAAAGTACTGAATATCTCATGAAATTTATTGAACCCTGTACTGAAAGTGAAAAAAAGAATGGTTGTGTGGGTATGGGACGGTGGTACATATATTGGGCTGACTGGGAGCTGGGGCTGCCCCTCACTAGCATCAGGAGAGAGGACTATACCACATATCACTAGCCTGGCAAAAGATCAATACTCAAAATTTTAAGTTCTGGTTCCACTGAATGTGTATTGCTTTTACATCATGGTAAATTCAAACCACGGTAAATCAGGGATCATCTGCAAGCATTGATTTTTTTTTTTTTTTCCTGTGAGGTTTATCTTTCTAGCTAGTCTCTAAATTCTTTAGGATCGGGATGATGTTGCTTGATTTTAAGTAGCCCGGTGACAACGTTGACTACATAGTCAACGTCCCATGACCACTTATGCTTTGAGCCAAGGGTTGGAAAATGAGAATTATAGGTAAAGGTTAAAGGAAACAGAGCTTATGTTGTACATCTTACCATTTCTCTTCATATATTTGAATGTGATATACAATCTTTCCATGAATATCTTTCACCATTGGTTAAGCAAGCGTCTTTGAAGTGCCCAGCAACTCCCAGCATCATACCTGGACAGTCTGGATTCACACAGGAGCGAGGTGCTATCTCTGTCCTCCAGTGGCCAGAATGCGTTCCACTTTCTAGGCTCTGATTTCTCCTGTTAATTGCATCTCCTCAATGTCTGTCTGTCTGTCTGTCTCTCCCTCTCTCTCTCATACACACCCTTTATCTCTGTCTTCATTGGGACAAACATATACTCCATACCTTGTTTTCTGGAAGACTATTAACCCTTTGAGGAGCTCACTGGACTTTTCTACTCTCTAGATTATTCTTGTGATCACCCAGGTACAGCACTATAAATACATTGTAGGAAGAGTGAAAATATGGAAAAACGTAATGATGAACATAAAACAATCTGTAAAGATGGGGAACCCCTTTTTTTTGCTAAGAATTTTGTTATTCTTTTTTTTAAAGATTTTATTTATTTATTTGATAGACAGAGATCACAAGTAGGCAGAGAGGCAGAGAGAGAGAGGAGGAAGCAGGCTGTCCACAGAGCAGAGAGCCTGATGCGGGGCTTGATCCCAGGATCCTGGGATCATGACCCGAGCCGAAGGCAGTGGCTTTAACCCACTGAGCCACCCAGGCGCCCCTAAGAATTTTGTTATTCTGTTTCTTCCTTTCTATCATCTTTCTTTCCTTCCCTTCCTTTCTTTTCCTTTTCCATCCCCTTCCTGTTCCTCTCCTTCTCCCTAACCTTTTTTTTTTGGGGGGGAGGTGAAATTTGTTTTTATGATATGCTGTTAAAAATAGGGATGTTCAGGAGCACCTGGGTGGCTCAGTTGGTTAAAGTGTCTAACTCTTGGATCCAGCTCAGGTCATGATCTCAGGGTCATGGGATCGAGCCCCAAGCTGGGTTCCACACTCAGTGTGGAGTCTGCTTGAGATTCTCTGTCCCTCTGTTCCTCTCCCCTGTTCACACATGCACATGCACTCTCTCTCTAAAATAAATAAATAAATAAAACCTTAAAATAAGGATGTTCAATTAAGTCTTCTTGTGTTTTTTTTTTTTAAAGATTTCACTTATTTACCTGACAGATGGAGATCACAAGCAAGCAGAGAGGCAGGCAGAGAGAGAGAGAGGAAGAAGCAGGCTCCCTGCTGAGCAGAGAGCCTGACCTGAGGCTCGATCCCAGGACCCTGGGATCATGACCTGAGCCGAAGGCAGAGGCTTTAACCCACTGAGCCATCCAGGCGCCCCAAGTCTTATTGTTCTATAAGATCTTTTTATATATAAATATCAAGGATATAATATTTTCTCTTATATTTATGACACAGACTATGCTTTTCACTATATGACTTAATTTTGTATTTATTTTACTGTAAACTATTAAAAACTTGTTATGAAATCAAACAATCACCTTTTACTTGAAAAATTCTCTTTGTATTATGCTTAGAAATTTATATTTACTCAAGATAAGATAAATAATTGCATAATTTTATATAGTTTCTTTCAATTCCTAAATTGTTAGAGCAAATCAATTTGCAATTTATATTGCTAAGGGTATGAATCTAATTTAATTCCAGATGTCTAGCCATTTTCTCTAATATCATTATTTTCTTTCTTTTTTTTTAATGTCATTATTTTCTCACAGATCTGAGAAACTACCTTAAATATCTGATGTCTTGGACTTTGAATCTGTTCCATCAGTCTTTTTATGTCATATCACCCTGGTTTTACTGAGTATAACTAATACACAAAAAAACTATACATATTTACAGTATACAATTTGATGAATTTTGACATATATATAGAAGTGAAACCATCATCACAATCAAGGTAATAAACATTTCCTTCACTTTCAAAAGTGTCCTCCTGCCCCTCTGTAATCCATTCTACCCTCTGTCTCCAGGCAACAACTGATGAGCTTTCCATATAGATCAGTTTGCATTTTGTAGACTTTTATAAAAATGAATCACAGAGTAAAACTTTTTTTTTAGTCTGGCTTCTGTCACTCAGCATAATTATCAAATAATATAATAACTAGAAAATTATTATAGCTTTAGAACTATAAGCTTATTACTACAAATAATTATTATATAACATTATTACATTTAAAATTATTTTATTTAGTTGATTTCTTAAGTGTTATTTTTAAATGATAAGTACAAAATTAGTTAGTTTTATCATTGTAATTATTATTAATGATTGGTAGTTTGGATTTTTGTGGAATTTTTTGTTTTGTTTTGTTTTCATTTCTTAAAGATTTATTTATTTATTTTAGAGAGAGTAAGCACAAGGGGGTGGGGAGGGGCAGAGGGAGAGGAAGACAAGCAGACTCCCCTCGGAGAGGGGAGCCTGATCAGGGTTGATCCCAGGACCCTGAAATCATAACCTGAGCTGAAATCAAGACTCAGATGCTTAACCAGCTCAGCGTCCAGGTGCCCAGGTAGTTTGGATTTTTGACTCTATTTCATAGACCTATTTTGTGCTATGTTACGCTGTTTTAACTTTTGTGGCTTTATTATTTTTTCATAAATAGCATTGCAACTTTTTATTATTCTTAATTATTATTTTTTTTTGGCTAGGAGGAAGGCCAGGCTATTCTCTCTGTTTATTTTAGAAATGTGTAACTCTTTAAGAAACCCACTTTTTAAAAAAAATCAGAATTGAGTTATATATATACTTTTAATAACTTTGGAAGAAATAAGATCTTTACAATACTAGGTATTCTTGTTCATTAAATTGGCTCCTTTCTTCATATGTTTAGTACTTTGAATTTGTTGAATGTCCCATCCATTTCCTCTTAAGGTAGAAAACTTTGAGACTTTAAAACTTTGGGCCTTTAACTCTAGGTCTTGCCCTTAACTTGTCCAATATCATTCAACCAGAATCACACACGGATCGAACCTGGATATATATTATCCTATCCAATATCTGTACTGATCGATGAGAGAAAATAAAGCCCAAAGAGCTAAAGTACTACCTTAATATTTAGAGTATGCTAATCAGTATGCTAATGCAGTCTCAAGAGTGGCCCCTCAACTATTACTTAGTGTCCCTCTTGTTACATCACTGTATCCCTCCTCGCTTCCTATTATTTTCCAAAATGACCCTCTACTTTAATGAGGCTGGTGTCCTCAACATGCATCGCATGCCCCAAGTTCACTCTGATGAAAATACCACCTTCTCATAAGTCATCGTATAGGTGAGGGCAGTTTACCTGCCCAGAGTCAGGGCAACAAGAAATGGTAGCCCATGGAAATGTCAAGAGGATGTTGCCTAGTAACAATGAGTTATGGGCCTTCTGGCTTGGATGGGTTGAGAGTGGAAACCCCTCTGATGGAGTGATAGAAACTTTAAGGCACATCCTCCTGCTGTAGAGTGGCATTATAAGATGTAAAGTGAGTTTCTTTATTATCTTGTAAAAGATTTTTAAGGAAATTGAGACAATCACAAAGGGGAGAGTGCAGGATTTTCAGAATGACTAAATATGACTCATTTATAGAGTGGATCTTAACCTTTTATGGGCCAAAGTACCCTTAGAGCATCCAATTAAAAAAAATCCAATCCTCTTTCCATAAAAAGGCACACACCCTTCATACAATAGCAGGGTTTACGGATCCTGTGAAATCCATGTACGGGTTTGACAAGATCTGCCACAAGCCCATCTAGGGTTTCAAAGACTTAGGAATTCAGAATTCCTTGAAGAAGTAAGTAGCCTGCCTATGATAATAGCTTATGAAGGAAGGAAAGAAAGAACAAACAGATTATGTGTATGTATGTGGGAATATGGAGACAGGGAGTCTAATCTGGGTAGTGCAAATCAATATGAAAAGTTGTCTCTGAACAACTGAATTGCATTCCCCTATATCAAAAGAGAAACTTTTTTTTAGATTCCTGGAAACAGCCCAGGGGACGTCAATATACTTATAGTAAACAGCAGACCAAGAAAGGGGAGGCGGGAACCGACACAGTAATAGGTTAAACATTCCCTTTGAACACAAACAATGACTTGATAAATATTTACTGAGTATCTGCTATGGAAAAGTATCTGCTATGCTGAGTGGTGGGGACATGTGCTTATCTAGAGAGATGTCACTGTCTTTTAGGAATCAGTACATAATAAAATCACAAAGGCCCTAATATTTATAATATATTATTCTATTAGTTATTATTACATTATTACATAGAATAATAATACATCATGTATAATATTATTGTTTCTTATATTATAGATGAGGAAAAAGTGGCCTAGAAAGGGTAAATAGTCTTATATAGAGATTAGAACCTAAGTCTCCTGATCAGACTTTTAATGAGCACCTACTGTGTGCCAGGCCCAGTGCTAGATATCGTTCGAGTAAATTTTCAGTCTCTTACAGAAATTCTACACCTTCATTAGCTAAATGTAAACAGGCATTCCTGCCCCTTTCTGACTTTCTAATTAGAAGTGGGACTTCATTCCTCGTGAAGAAGATAAGTCATCATTTATTGGGCCAAGAAGAGAAAAGTTGTTTTCCAGATGTTCCCGACTAGAATTATGAACTTATAGAGAAAGGATTTGTGTGCTGCTCATGATCCCAAAAAACAAAAATCTTCAACACTTGGGAGATTTGGATGCAGAGAGAGAGTATGTTGGGATCTAATGATTCTAAGTTCAAGTAAAGAACATATTCTACCGCATTCTCACAATTGATTGTTCTCTATTGGTTTGTGGCAGTGTTTACTTTTGTTTCTTCTGTAACCACAAGGCAGGATTGAGAACAAAAATATGATGGTGCACAGGGACCACTTAGGGTACATTTTGAAATCCTTTAAAAGTGGGTTTCCCCTACCCCCGAGGAAGGGAAGAGATCCAGGACTGCTGTTGCCCACACCCTCCATTCTTCTCTGCTGCAATGCTTCCTCCCATTTCCTCCAAACCCTGGAGGAAGAAGATTTGTTCATTCAAGTACACTCCTACAGAAAGAGGAGGATATCTGCTTATCACATCCATTTTGAAATCAAGTGTGCATCTTGACAACCACAATCCTGTTACTACAAGTAGTCAGATCACAGGAAGGCAGAGAATCCAAAAGAAGAAAGCTAAGGAGGAAAGCCATCCCAGGCTGCTCAGCAGCCCTGACAGAGCTGGGGACCAGCAGCCCATCCTAGAGTCAGTGCGGGGGTCAGGAAAGACCATGAATTAGGGCTTCATGTGAGACTGGCAGCTGATGACCTCTAGGGCTTATCTGTCTATTCCTTTGCTACCTCCAAATGCCCATTTCACAAGAAAAAGTGCTTTGCTCGTGCACCCAACTCATCCTATGTACCAGATAGCCAAGGGAGGATCTCTCGTTCTTCTCATATTTTTTTTTTAAAGATTTTATTTATTTGACAGACAGAGATCACAAGTAGGCAGAGAGGCAAGCAGAGAGAGAGGAAGGGAAGCAGGCTCCCCGCTGAGCAGAGAGCCTGATGCAGGGCTCGATCCCAGGACCCTGGGATCACAACCCGAGCCGAAGGCAGAGGCTTTAACCCACTGAGCCACCTGGGTGCCCCTTGTTCTTCTCATATTTTTATATACCTTGTCCTACCCCTCAATTTTCACCTGGTTATCTAGACATATACCTCCGATTACCTGTGCGGAGACATAAAGAGATGACAAGGAACTCGGCTTTACCTTTACCATTTATGTGGTACTTCAAATCCTCCCCATGGTATGCCAGGTCTCTTATCTGCTGTCCATTTGTTGTACAAACAGTGCCCTGTTAGGAATTTGGAATTCCTAATATCAGAATCTGGAGAATGATTTTTGTAAGGGAACTTAGTCCTAAGTATACTGATTTTTCCATAAGGATAGATCACTAGGGGGCAGGTGAGAAATTGGCATATCCATGTGGTCTGCCAAGATATGTCCTATCCCTAGTGACGCAGATCCATTTAAAAGCAAAACATATAAGTGAGTCAGTGGGATTCACAACATACCTTTAATTCACAACATACCTTTAAATATGTAGGAACATGAGCTAAGGTGCCTTGATTATGCAGTCCTTAATACAAGAGATGCACTCAGGAAGCCGATGGCTGTTTTTAAACCAGTTTGCAAGAGGCAGTCCCACTTAGAGGTTAATTCAGAACGGAGGAGGCCAATTGCTTCAATGCTTACTTCATTCACTTACAAACTTTTTATCCAACAGACATGATAAGTTGTGTCATTAGTTAACAGATACTAAGTGCACCGTGTTGTGATACAAACACACATACTATTTGGACCTTAGGATAAAAGTATGGTGGCCTCTTTTGAATCATTATTTTTCCACTCCAAATCTCCCTAAATTAATCATCTTTGGAAAATGGAAGTAATAAACACAAGGACCGGATTTATCTGAAATGAAACTTGAAAAGGTCATTTTGCCCTGGATGCACACTCCCATAAAAGATGTTATAGATAGTGGTTGTGTCTCAACCTGAATTAACACAGAAACCTATGTCACCTATTATATGGCCAAAATCTATGCATATATCACAGTATAGCAAAAAAAGGTTCTGATACTGTAGTTAGAATTCAAAACACACTACAAAGTTTAAGTAACTGGCTGTAAGGTATTTTTCTCTTTGTTTTCTGGGTATAAATGTAATTCATTGTGGTTTTAGAGTATATGAAATATCTAAAAAACAGAAAAAAATCATGTACAATGGAGAAAGTTCTGTTAATATTTTTACTGAAAAGTAAATCTAAGTATTTGAAATTTTGCTCCAGAGGGATGAAAAAGTGAAGGAAAATATCTGAGTAGGCCCTAAAACAAGTTCAAAAGAGTGATGGCCTTGGTTTCTTTGTGCCACTTAAAGACACTTCTAAGGCTATCCAGACACTTTATTCACAACAAATTTTATGTTGTAGTCAAGAGGGGAGGGAGAAGGAATAGACCAGAAAGTGCTGTGAGAAGAGATTTTCTGGAAATAACCAGGAAATAGATGGAAGTGAGATGAAAACCAAAACCAAAAACAAGATCCACAAACAAACAGAAGGGGCTTAAAGAGGATGTGTAGGTAGATATGAGAAGGAATGATTCTCGGAGCTGGGATGAGCTGTGTGGTGATGAATAAAAGGAAAAAGGAAAAGGAAGTGTGCAGGCCACTCGAATAACTTCTGGAAGTAATTGGCAACATGTGGGATCACGGGATTCCAATCCGGTTCCCAGGTGGCATGCTGAATGCCGAACAATTTGGTTAAAGGCTGATGAGAGGAAGAAGCGCGTACAACAAGGAAGCCCTCAGTTTAGGTATTATCCTGAAAAGCCAAATGCGTGTGTATGAGAATGCCCATGGCTTCTCTTTGAGAAGTCCTTCCTATATTCATGCTTGTTGAGTTTTAAGTCTCTATGTTCTCTGAGAAAGCAGCATTTTAAAAACAACTGTGTAGTCAGGACCACTTCAAACTCATTAATTCCACTCATTACCATTCTCGCCTTCCCAGCATAAAATCTTGCAAATCTTATTTTGTCTAACCTTCCTCAACTTATTTAGTGGTGAACATTAAACCATTTTGTGCTTATTAAAAATCTTGGCTGGGGACGCCTGGGTGGCTCAGTTGGTTGGGCAGCTGCCTTCGGCTCAGGTCATGATCCCAGCGTCCTGGGATCGAGTCCCGCATCGGGCTCCTTGCTCAGCGGGGAGCCTGCTTCTCCCTCTGCCTCTGCCTGCCTCTCTGTCTGCCTGTGCTCACTCCTGCTCTCTCTCTGACAAATAAATTAAAAAAAAAAAAATCTTGGCTGTAGTCTTTGTGCTTCCAAAGTACATGAAAAAACAACAAGTACATCAAACTAAAGAGAGTTTCAGTTGCATGGATTTACCATGATCTCATTACCACATGAGGCATCCAGGAAAAGAGCTCAGGAATCTAGGCCGCCTGAATTCATTTGTTATAGGAGGTACATGTGAGTTGACAATGAACTTCTATTAATACGTACTGAAAAATTGGGGTACCTGGGGATCATCTTTGAGATCCTGCAGGGTTCTTATCAGTAATGAGCTTATTGTCCAAACAGGGAGTTTCAGAGAGATAAGCACACCTAAATTAGCCCTAAATTATAAGTAGATCATTCATTTATTGGAAGGGGAAAGGTTTGTCACGGATTGAGCTATATATGACTTCCCCCCTCCCAGAGTTGCCCTTATTTGCTTGAAGGAAGATATGCCTTTTGAAAACTGTTTTATTTCCATCCAAGGACTGTAGTAAACTGGCTATCTAACTGGAGCTATTAATCTATGTGTATGTATATATATATATATGTGTGTGTGTGTGTGTATATATACATTTGTGTCTACCCAAAACATTTCTGGACTCACACATATCAGATGTTAACAGAGCTTTGTTCAGGACAATAGGATGAAGAGGAAGGAATGAAGGGTAAAATGAAGGGAGATTTTAGTTTTTCATGTCATATCTATACTTCTATACTGTTGGGGTTTGCCGTATGAATATGTTATTTTCAATTTAACTCAAACTTAAATGTAAAAACACTCAAATATGAAGCACTCAGTATCATCTTGAAAAAGACAGAATCCCCTTTGGATCGATTTGCATGGCTAGCTTCCAGGCTCTAAGAATCATGTCTTTCTTCAATAGGTGCTTCTCCACCATGAGAGGTAGATAAGCTAACTGTTTCTTCAAAGCATAAAGGCCTGGCACCACCACAGAGCAAAGAAAACATTTATACTCATAACTAAATGGTTGTTTCCTGCCTTTACCATCAATTTCCCTTTTCAGTGTAATCGGAATACAGAGAGCTCTGGACTTTCATCAACATGGATGGCCCAGCGTTGATGTGTATGTTGCCAGCAGAGGAAATAATAGAGAGGCCAACTCTTAGGCTTGGCCCATTAAACACATACCTACTAGACTACTGACATTTTTGTGAGCTCACCCCTTATACATTAGAAGGATATCCCCTGGCAGACCTACAGCAGAAACAGGTTCTCATCGAGTTTCCTTTTCTATATCAGCAGGTCTTACACTCTCCTGAGCAGCTGAATATAACACACAAGTTGTCTACTAAACTTAGATGTCTACTAAATTAATTTCTAACAACAAATGAAGTGTCTTTTATATTTTGAATTGTCAGATGAAATCTGTGATCTTTACTATAGACCCAAGATGTGTCTTTTTCCTAACATAATTTTAAAGTGCACAGACCTGTGTTGCCTTGATATGAAGGAGGCACCTTACACACTCACCACTTCTAAGAACCCAGAAAGGAGTACAGTTAAAATGGAAGTAAGACCATCTGCATAAGTTCCACCCTCTTATATTTTGAGGAAGAACCCTCACATATATAGTTTTAAATGCCATTTGTTATTGGGATTTTTTTTTCAGTTTTTCGATACTCAGCTACCTTGCATTAAAGGGACTCCTAGACAGTAAGGGGCCTTTCCATAAAGGTCCCCACTGTCAGGTAGTTATCTATGTGGGAAGACTGAGCATTTTTTTTTTTAATAGCAGAAATTTCTTTTCTCATAATTTGGGTGGGAAGTCCATGATCAAGGTGCTAGATGATACATTTCCTCGTGAGGGCGCTCTTCTTGGAGGCAGATGGCCAAATTCTATGTCCTCACATGGGCTTCCCTCAGTGCAAGCACGGAGAGACCAAACGGGCTTTCTCTTCTCGCCCTGATAAAGCCACTAATTCCATCATGAGGGTCCTACTCTTAGGATCTCATCCCACCCAACGACCTCTCAAAGGCCCCACCCCCAAATACTATCACATTAGGGCTTCAACATATAAATAGGGAGAGGGCACAAATCTTAAGTCCATAGTAGAGAGTTCCTACCAAGTAGCTCTCCCAGAAATCTGTAATATGGCAGGTTGCTTGTGGAGAATTCTGGGACTTTGGTTCCTGTCATCGTTATTACCTCCTTGAAGACCCAACAAATATTATGCATTGTTTTGGACTCTCTTGTATACATGGCAGAGACCCAGGGAAAGTGAGTAACTCCAAAACTGAGCACGTTTTGAGCCACAATTTTATATACTGCAGATGTCCTCTAATGGATCCTTCCGACCAGGACTGATTTGTTTAAATCACATTTTATAGAATCCGATGACACTGGAAAAGTGAACTCAGAAGAGTGTGGATGTTTGACGTAGCATAAAATGACTGTTGAACTTTCTGACATACAATTTCTTATATACACACAAGTAAGGTCGAAACAATTTTTCTAATAAAGCAGAAATCTGTACATCTCTGGCAAGCGGGTTTTTCATGGGATGGTTAAAGATTTCTCATAAATCCTCTGATTCATTATGATTAAGCATCAGGTAATAAAAACAGATTCACTACCACCACCTCTCCTTCTAGTTCAGGCTGACATAAGCTGGCAAGGTCATTGCTCTGCAAATCCGCACGTTAGGTCATCAGGGCTGTGTGTATGTCATGAGTAAATGGACGCTAAACGTCTCGAAAGTTCACAGCAGGGAAGACCATTAACAAATGCATAAACAAAATGAGAGTGCTTTTGAAATTTCTGCTATGAAAGGCAAACATTCGCTAGTATATGTTTCTAAATTTGAAGATGTAAAAATATTGACTAAGCCTGACCCTGAACTTCACAAGTAATTAGAGAATGAAAGTGTGATACTGTTCTCTAGTAAGCATCAAGGAGCACAGAGAAGCTTTAACAAGTTGGATTAAACATATAAAATAAAAGCTGACAATAGATTGAATCAAATACAAATTATATACCTTTCTTTTCTTTGAGACACTTTCTGAGGTTTTTACTGGGAAGATATATTTACAAACAGCTCAAGCAAGCTGTTGAAATAGTTTTAAAGTCCTTTGTGACTGACTTTTCAGCATAATGCAGTCTAAATGGTTGACTGAACTTTTTCTCCGCAGAACAGATTATTTGGGCATTGTAAAAGCATCATGCCAACCCATAACCTCAAAATGTCAGGGGGCAGGCCAGAAACACTTCCAGAAAACAACTAATTTTTTTTTTTTTAATTCTTAAAGATCTCATCACCATCAATTAGTCCTCACTAGTCACCCAAGTCTGAGCTGTGTATAACTCAAATGCCTCCGGCTTGAATCTAAGCCCACCAACTGTTAAGAGTACACAATAGTAATACCTTATTTATTTTGCATTGTTATGGAACAAAGTGATGCGTGTCAGCACATTTTCTAGAAAACAGGTGCTTTTTTAAAAAAATAAACCTACTTTCGTCTAACCACGTTTAAGTGAATCTTTCTAACATGTGCCAATATTTACCTGTATTCTAAAATATGGTGTAGGAAACATAAACTCAACTTCTAAGGTCTTCATTAGGAACATCAGCAATTTAACAATACTATCAGGAAGAAGCTGATGGGGAAGTGGTATTTCTGGGGAGGCAACAGACCACGGACATAAAGAATCCTGCCCATTTGTGGACTCCAGCTCCGCTCCTTATCAGCTGGACAAACTTGGTCGGTTACTTAAGCTTTCCGCATGTTAGTTTCCTCTTTAAAAGGAGTAACTACAGTACCAAACATACTGGGTTCTTGTAAAAGTGAAATGCTTGCAGAAGACACAACAGTGCCCGGCATAGCGTCAACAGTCAACGAATTGTAGCTCTTGTGATGACTAGTCTTGCTTTCATTTTTAATGTCTGATATTCAATCTTTGGTATTCTGGGAAACCAGATATATTTATTAAAATTGCATATAATAGGACAAGAGCTTTCTTGCATATCATTGCATATAATAAAACAAGAGCTGTTTTGGCTGCTTCAGAGCAGTTTTTACTTAACTTAGTTTTCTTTTTTTTTAATTGTGGTAAGAACATTTAACATGAGATCGACCCCTTTAACAAGTTTTGAACAGAGTCGTACAGTGTTCTTAGCTAGAGACACAGCGTTGTGCATCAGTTTTCTAGAACTTATGTATCTTGCAGACCTGAAACTTTGTACTCTTCGAATAGCAACTCCCCATTTTCTCTTGCCCCCCAGCCCCTGGCCACCATTTGGGCTTCTATAAATTTAATTATTTTAAATATCTCCTGTAAGGGGCATCATGCCGTATTTGTCCTTCTGTGACTGGCTTATTTCACTTAGCTTCATGTCTACAAGGCTCATCCATGTTGTCACAAATGGCAGGATTTCCTTCTTTTCTAAGTTTGCAAAATATTCCATTGTATGTATATGCTGCATTTTCTTTATCTGCTCATCTGCTGATGGAGATTAAGGTTGCTTCCATATCGTGGCTATTGTGAATAACGCTGCAATAAACATGGGAGTACAAATATCTCTGCAAGACCCTGACTGCTATTCTTTTGGGTAAACACTGAGAAGTGAGATTGCTAAATCATATGGTAGTTCTATTTTTAATTTTTTGGAGGACCTTCCATACTGTTTTCCATAGTGGCTGTGCAAATTTACATTCCTATCCACCATTTTACATTCCCATCAACAATGTACACCGGCTCCAATTCCTCTTCCTCCTTGTCAGCCCATTTTTTTCTTTTCTGGATAACAGCCATCCTAACAGGTGTCAAGTGATATTTCACTGAAGCTTTGATTTGCATTTCCCCGATGCTCCCCAGTGTTGAGCAGCTTTTCATGTACCTGTTGGCCATTTGTCTGTCTTCTTCAGAGAAATTTCTATTAAAGTTCTTGGCCTATTTTTAAATCTGGCTATTTTTTGGTTTGCTTTAGTTTTTGTTTGTTTTATTTGTTTGCTGATTTTGCCATTGGGCTGTAGGAATTCCTTTTATATTTTGCATATTAACTTTTTATCAGACGTATGGTTTGCAAATAGTTTCTCCCATTCTGTTAATTTGGAAATGTTTGACTCTTCCGCAGAGTATGCAAATTTCTGGATACCTAATCCATAAAAAAAATCCATATGTGACTACGAACTCAAGCTACCTGGAGATGAATTTGACTGAAACGAACTCTGATATCATTAGTAAACAAAACAAAATACACACACACACACACACACACACACACAACAAAAAACAAAAACAGAGGGGAGAATTATGAGAAAATAAATGGCATTAAAAATTGCAAAGCAGGGGCACCTGGGTGGTTAGTGGGTTAAGCCTCTGCCTTCAGCTCAGGTCATGATCTCAGGGTCCTGAGATTGAACCCCATATCGGGCTCTCCGCTCAGCAGGGAGTCTGCTTCCCCCTCTCTCTCTCTGCCTGCCTCTCTGACTACTTGTGATCTCTCTCTCTCTGTCAAATAAATAAATAAAATCTTTAAAAAAAATTGCAAAGCAGACATCTATACAGGATACATTCCCTTTTAGTATGAGATATTTTAAAACTGATGCCCAAATTAGTGTTTCATACATTGGTTCAAATAGGCCCTCACTTTTACCTAGTATTAATTACTTTCATTGGAATTATATGGGTTACTATGGCACTTCTTCAAAAATATTTTATAACCATTTATTCGCTAATTCAGAAATACTTTCACGTTTGTACTTTGAAAGTCATCACATTCCTTTCAAAATGTCTCCACCTCTCCTTTATCTGTTTTCTACCATTGCAATCTGGTTTCCCTTAAAAACTGAGATTAGAGCATGTCGATCACCACCCGAGGAAGGCCACAGACAATAAACAAATGAGATCAGCCAGCTCCCCCTGCCCATGCCTGTGTGGTTTGGGCCATCAGGCGGGAGTGAAGGCGGCTCTAATTGCACTGCTACTCTTTTGGTTTTATCCTCAGACCTTGCAGACCACAGGATATGTAGAACCTCAAACTAGCCTCAGAAATCTAAGATTTTGAACACCCGGACGGCCAAAGACCTCATTCCTATGACCTTATACTCTATGTAGACCTGGCGGATGACATAATGTGGGTTTCATCCATAAGCTGACTGGTGTCTCCCTTTTCCTGAGTGAATAACTACTCTCTCCCCTCTGCCAAAGGATGTGATTTTTCCAGATGCCTGACACATGAACAGGTTTTAGAAAATACACTGATTCCTATGAGAGAAACATGGTCTAGAAATACAAATAGGACCTTTGAACACATGACTCATTCTTAGAGATTTGTCTAGAATTCAGGTTTCTTCTTGCTCTGCAGAAGAAAACAAATGTATAGAGAGGAAGCTGGGCTTAAGACAGGAAGTCTATAGATCTACACACGCACTGGCTTTCAGGGAGCCATGGAAAATGTGGACAGCCTGGGATACATGATCTGAGCTGAATCTATCCTATTTTCAGATTGTCCAGGGGCTGGCGAACCTTTTCTGTAAAAGGCTAAACACTCAATATTTTGGGCTTCGTTGGTCGGCTGTATGGCCTCGGTTGCAACTATTAATCTAGGCTGTTAGAACTCAATAGCAGCCGTAAATGGAATATAAAAGAATGAGCATGGCTCCGTTCCAATAATACTTTATTTATAAAAGCATGCAGTGGTCAGATTTGGCCCATTGGCTATAACTGGCTGACACCAAGCAGGGCAGAATAATTACAGGGCATATGGTCTAAGAGACCCAGTTAGAATCCCAGCTCTGACATTCTCTGAATGACCTTGGCATGTTCTCAAACTTCTCTGAGCCTCTCATTCGTTGGGATAAGGAGATAACCCCCAACTCAGATGCTTGTGATGAAGATTACATGAGCTAATGAATGAATGCAAAGTGAGCTCTGGACTGGTTGACTTGCCCATCCAGCCAACTTATCTGGTATATTTAAATTCCTTGAACTAATTCCATCCCCGCTTCCTTGGGACTTCCTGCACCAGAAGAAAGTATATTTTAGAACCAGTTTTACAGCACTCCCTAGCAACATCAAAGTCAAGTCGGTTACCAAAGAGATACAGGCAAAGTGTTACTCCTGTAAGACAGTTATGAAGAGATGAGGCACTGAAAGAGGCTTTTGTTCTCGGAGATTTGACAGATGCTGAAAGTTGTAATACTTTTCGGTTTCAGAGTGGTTGAATTAGCCACGATTTGCCTCTTGTCATTCTGCCTCCATAAGCTGACCACAGCCCAAGGTAGGGCAGAAGGGGCATGTGTGTGCATGCTTATGCACGCATAGGTGTGAGTGCATACATGTGTATTGTTTAAATGTTGCACGGAATGAAATACTATGGCATGGATATTTCATTAAATGACAATCTATGAGCACTGTGCATCAGTGCTACGTTTTCCCATTCCCTGTTACTCATATATCTAGTTCTACGGTAGGAGTCCTAGAACCATCACCATCTGACCCCCAAGCAACAGAGGGAAAGGAACAAGTCAAGCTCTTCTGGAATCATTTCTGCCTGACTTCAAAAAGCCACTCCCTCAGAGCTCACCAAGCAAATTTCTTGATAACATGATCCTTATTGAAATTACAACCTAAAGAACAAAAATGATAAATAAAACCTTCCTCATCTAGTGTGCTTTTTTTTAAAAGATTTTATTTATTTATTCAACAGAGAGAGAGAGATCACAAGTAGGCAGAGAGGCAGGCAGAAAGAGAGGGGGGAAGCAGGCTCCCTGCTGAGCAAAGGGCCCGATGTGGGGCTTAATCCCAGGACCCTGAGATCATGACCTGAGCCAAAGGCAGAGGCCTAACCCACTGAGCCAGCCAGGCGTCCCTCTAGTGCACTTTTTATTTCTAAGCTTATACACTGTGGTTCACTCAGTCTCTCATGACAGGATGAGGAGGACAGTAGGACAGCTCCAGAGTTAGGCTGCCTGGGCTGGAATCTTCCCTCCACTACTGGCTGCAACACAGGTAAATTACTAAACCTCATTTTCTTTGTCTAGGAAATGCCCATTTCATAAATCAGTTGTGAAGAATAAATTGCATAATGCACATAAAGCTCTTAGCATGGTGTCTAACACATGGAAAGTCCTTCTCAACGTCAGTTATGGTCATTGCTAACATCCCCATTTAATAGACACAAACCACAAAATGCGGAGTTCTGTGACTTCCTGGATGTTTGCCTGCCAAGGTCCTGATCAGATCAGAGCTCGCACGAAAGGAGAACTTCCTTCATGCGAGGTCTAGCCCACTTCATTACCTTTGGAAGTCTACACCCTACTAGCCTTGATGAAGGTGCTTGTTATCATTAGTTCTTATCTCCACTTGGAGAAGTCATAAAGGTAAAGTTAGCACTTGGGCTGAGGGAGGAGGGGAGGAAATGATGAATCAGGGTTGCATGGTTACTGTCAGAGTAACTATCTGAATTGTTTCTGTCCTTTTTATTAAACAGTAGGCAACCGGGACGCACATTCCACTCTCCTTTGGCTTGAAGACTTGACAAATCCAGGTAGGGCAGGAGAACAGAGCCCATGGAAATAATTATAAGGGGGCAAACAAGGTTTCTGTTCTCTTTGAACCACCACGACTCCACAAAATGACAGTCGGCTGGCTGCCACCTCTCTGTGCCATTGACTCAAAGTAGTGGTGGACTTGACTTTTTATCTGCTTTCTCTGAGATCTAGTCCTTATCTTGGTTTTCCCTTCCTTAGTGGATCTGAGCTCCTCTTGAAGGAGGAGGCTTCTTGCACCCAGGGGCCCACTAAGGACTTGAAGTCAGATGGGATGGTGGGAATGAGCTCCTAAGTACTCAAGACACTAATAAGATAATAAATGAACACTCTCCAGAGTGTGGAGTGGGCACCCAGGCACGCTTGTACTTACCAAAGTATAATTTCACCAGGTGATAAGATTTCACTGAAGGATGACAGCAACTATCTATTTATAAAGTGCCTTTGCATTTAAGGGTCAAAACATGTTCATTAAAATACCAGTCCTTCTTTCTATTTTACTAAAAAGTTTGGGGTCTGCTGAGAAGGAAAATTTCCAAGGTCACCTAAAATCAATACCAGAGAGGAAAGTCCCAGTTGTTGGAGAAAAGGATCCAGTGAAATCCACCCAACTGCTTGATTTTTCTACCATTCTCTTAGCGTGCACAGAAATGTTTCAAAGGCTCTTCCGTGATGAGCACAAATGCTTAGCACTGAGCAAGCGCGCTGCAGATCTGTAGACTGTTCCATGATTGTACAGTAACCACCAAGTTAAGAATGTAGAGCTACCCATCTCCCCCAAAATAAGGGATGTAGGAAAAGTTACATAAAGGAGAAAGGTGTCAGTCTACCACATTTGTACCCATTTTCAACAAAAGCGAAAATGACAACATGATTAATGTCCAGAAGGTAACGACTACATATATCTGAATCTAAGGCAAAGATATTATTAATTTTTCAGGCGGTAGTCCTCCCCCATTCCTCCATGCCCTTGTCCACTTCACCCCCCCTGCTCCCCTCTTTTCTAAAAGAGAGTCTCCATAGCATGGTAGCTCATGCTAAAGGGACAGAAGAAGTGAGAAGAATTCTAATGAGGCATACACTTGTCCTAAAATCTCAAAAGACACATTTGCTGCCCTATGGCAAACAGGGAGTAATCTTTACATTTCAGGAACTGTGTGTTACAAGCTGATTAGGGACAAATCAGGTTATGTGTTAAAAAGTAATAATAAAGCATAATATTGAGCACCAGGAGACAAGAGCTCTAAATGCCAATAACTAGATCTGTGACCCCAAGTGAAGCATTTCGATCTCCACTGTGAAGTCTTCTTATTTCTGAGATGATGAGTGGCCTTCATGATGCCTATAGATCTTTTCAGCTCTGACACTCTCACAAGAAAATAGACTTCATAGATTGTACGGATATGCAGGCTTGGCCCTTAGTGTTGCTATGAAATGATGTGTCCTTTTGAGAGCTCCGGCTTCCTTTCCTTTTACTGTAGCATTCTTTTTCTTTGGCGGGGGGGGCGGGTGTAGGGGGCAATAATCCCTTTTGTTTCTTCTCTCAATCAGAATTTGATTTCTGGGGGCCCCTGAGTGGCTCAGTGGGTTAAAGCCACTGCCTTCGGCTCAGGTCATGATCCCAGGGCCCTGGGATCGAGCCCCGCATCGGGCTCTCTGCTTGGCAGGGAGCCTGCTTCCCTTCCTCTCTCTGTCTGCCTGCCTCTCTGCCTGCTTGTGATCTCTGTCAAATAAATAAATAAAATCTTAAAAAAAAAAAAAAGAATTTGATTTCTGGGAAGGGACAGAACTAACCAATTCCATGTTAATGTGAAGTTGTGTGCATGTGGTCCTTATTCAAAGGCATGGGAATCTTCAGTCTGAAACCTGCCAGGGTCGTCTGACTTCTCCCTCTAGAGAGGATCATGCATCAAGAGCTGCCAGTCTGCAAGGCAAGCACCTCAGTTTGGCTGGCATCATCCCTCCCCTGGACATAGCCACAGACTCACAATAGTTCTTCCTGCCACCATGCTTGGTCGCCCAGCAGCCTTTGTGCTCTTTAAAGCATCCATTCAGGTCCTGTGAGTCCCCTGCTTGAATCCTTCCAATGGCTGCCCCTTGTCCTTAGAACCACATCTCACCTCCTTGAGAATTTGACCATGGTACATTGCATGTGTCTTCAATGTCTTCCCTCTGTTCCTTATGCCACAAAGACATTTAGTTTTAATTCAATTTTTTGGAACACACTAGGCTCAATATCGCCTCGGGGACTTTTCACTTTTCCCCCTCTGCCTAGACCTTTCCTTTGCTCTCAGCCTCAGGTCTGTCTGAGAGGGTTTCTGAGAACCTCCTTAGAGAAGCCCTTGACCGGACCTGGCTAGTCTCTCCCTGTCCCATCAGCTGCTTTGTTTGCTCTCACTAATCACTGCTTTAAATTATCCTGCTTATTGTTGATTATCTGCTCTACTCACTAAAATATAAGTGCAAAGGCCTTGCCTCTCTTGATCATCACTGTATTTCTGGTGCATATATGTAAGCGTCCAGTATGAAGTGTACCTTTGATAAACGTGTGATGGAAGATGAAGGAAGTGAATAATAGAAGAAAAAAAAGAAAAAAGATAAGAAGTTTTGTTAGTTTGGATTAAATGAAGAGAATACTCTGGATTACCAAAACGTGGCCTATCAATCACCTTCTTAGGAAAGCCATGGTGTTATTTGTTTTAAACATAGTAATGGCGCCCTTTGGGTACAGCTGCAGGGGAGAGAGACAAAGAGACAGAGAGAAGGTGAGTGCAGTGTTGCGGGGAGGGAGGGGTGCCAGGCAGATATCTTCCCGGCTCTATAATTTCTGTATCAGTTGCTCAGAAACATACTCTGGCTGTGTGTGCTTCTTTGCGAGGTCCACAGCCTTCCCCTCATGGTGAAGACATGGCTCCCTTTGGGCCACATTTCTTTCAGATGTGGTTCTTAGAGGAAGTGTTGTGACTAGGATCCAAAACAAGTTAGTACCAGGGCTGGGCTCCACTTGTCAGTCCATCTGACATGAGCTTATCTGTGGAAGACATTTAGGGAACACCTACTAGGTGTGAGGCATGCAGGTCTTTAATTCCTTCTGTCATATAAGTGATTTCCTAGTACTGGGACTCTTTCAGTGTAGGTACTTTTAGAAGAGTCCTCTTGGTTTTCTATAGGCCCTCAAATGTTATACATATTTTACCAAATGTAAAAACTACATCCCTTGGCCTAAGGAGAAAAGGCTGTCCCCAGATTGATGGGTTGAGGAAGGATTGCCCCCCAGAGCTGGAAGGACACTGCAAAACTGAAGATAGGGAAGAATAATAGAGTAACTGTTGATACTCCTTAATCACTATTGTTTTCCAGAAAGGATCTCATAGGCTCATCCACATTGAGTCATAAATGGATTGCAAGATTTGGGGAAGATATGCATTAACAAGGTAGAGAACCTCCATTGTCTTAAACCACAAGCATAAAGCTATAATTTCAAATTCTCAGGTAATAAGAAAATATATTTATATGTCTAACGGCAGAGGTTTCCGCATACCATTTCTGAAATCATTCTCTGCAGAATGCTACCTCCCAAACCCCTGAATTCAAACCCTGGTCATGCCAGTTATTGATAATTACTTTTCTCAACCTCCATTTTCTTATCTGTGAAATGGAGATAATATCTGTGAAGAAATAATCATGCTGAATTTTCAGGGCTGTTGGAAGAGAAATAAATTTAAAGTGCCCACCAAAGAGAATGGGGAGGACTCTGGGTTCAAGCAAGGGCCCTGATGGGTGGTGTTGGAGGACCATGAGCTCAGCCCACCGTAGGGATTTGAGAAAATCATTTTGTTGCATTTTGCCCTTCTTTATTTATAAAGTTTACCACACTCTATCAGCTTTCTAACTTATTCTAAAGAACATCAACAAAAACCCCAGAAATATCAAAGCATCAGAACATAGATAATCAGTTACAACAATTGCTTTGTTGGCCTTGATATACTTTCTAAATTCTGAACAGAAAGCTATTTCACTTTCTTCCCAGTTTGCATGTCTTGCTTTTATGAAACAGGGCCTCTTCAGTTACTAGTTTCTAAGGAGAAATAACTGGGAAAGTCCCTAGATCTTATATGCCTAAAGGCTCTGGAATGCTGTGGCTTTTGTTTTTCTTAGCCAGAGGACATGCAAATATTTAAGTATGAATCAGATGAGCTGGGACTTCCTTATAGTAATAGCAGCAGCAGGCCTTGGAGAGCCTTTCTTTTGTCAATGTCTGGATAATCAGGGGCCTCAGAGGATATGTACTAAACTTTTGATCAGAGTACTTGCTCCTCCTTTTCCGGGGAAGTGTCCTCTGGAAAGTCTCAGAGCCCCCAGACTGTTTCCTCTAAGATGCCACCAAGTTTTTTAATATTAGAGGTTACTGGGCGGTTTTTGTGATTCCTGCCAGAATCTTTTTATTTTTTTCTATCTTCATTCGTTCAACACATATTTTTGAGCACCTTCTCTATGCCAGCCACTGAGAAGACTGCTGGAGAAAAAGGTAAAATAAAAAGACAAACTCCAAACCCTAAAAACAAAACCAAGCCACAGTCTTGTATGGTAGGGCATTCGAGTGAGTTAAGACAGATTTAAGTACTGTACTGAAGTATAGGATAGATTCTATGGGATAAACACATAAACACTGATAACTGTGCAGGAAAATGGTCAGGAGAGGAGATATGAGAATGTTCTGCAGAAGGGCACCTGGGGGGGGCATAGTTGGTTAAGCATTCAACTCTTGGTTTCAGCTCAGGTTGAGATCTTGTGGGTGGGTTGTGATCTCCTGGGTTGTGCTATCAAGCCCAGCATGGGTGGGGCTCCAAGCTCTCCTCTCCCTCTGTCCCACCCACCCCCATTCTCTCTCTCAGATAAATAAATAAATAAATCTTAAAAAAAAAGCATGTTCTGCAGAGCAAGTGGCATTTCGGCATGGGAAAGGATGAGCAGAAATCACCAGTGGCAGTATGGTGACAGAAATGTGATTCCAAGCTGAGGGCTGACATAACTGTATCAAGAAGCCTGTGAGCTTGTGTGACTGGAAGCAGCTTATGATGGGCAGAGCGTACATTTTGCATACAGGAGTTGGAGAAAACCAGGCTGAGCACAGAGGGACAAGAGCACAAAGCAAAAGGTATTTGAGCAATGAACTGTACATAGATAGAAGTGTTTTGATGATGTTCCAAGGTAGGTCACTTAAAGCAAACATTCTACATGAAGAAACTGATTTTTCATCGGGGAAAAAATAAGGACAATTGTATACCTTTGGAAACATTTGTCACATAAAGATTTTGTTGTTGTTGTTGTTGTTTTAAAGATTTTATTTATTTATTTGTTAGAGAGAGAGAGAGAGAGCACAGGAAGACAGAGTGGCAGGCAGAGGCAGAGGGAGAAGCAGGCTCCCTGCCGAGCAAGGAGCCCGATGTGGGACTCGATCCCAGGACGCTGGGATCATGACCTGAGCCGAAGGCAGCCGCTCAACCAACTGAGCCACCCAGGCGTCCCAAGATTTTGTTTTTTTAAGTGACAGAGAGTGGGAGAATGCACCAGCAGGGGGAAGAGCAGAGGGAGAGGGAGAAGCAGGCTCCCCACTGAGCAGGGAGCCAGATGCCAGACTCAATTCCAAAACCATGAGATCATGACCCAAGCCAAAGGCAGACGCTTAACTGACTGAGCCACCCATGTACCCATGAAATGAGTCTTTAATAGTAAGCTCTCCTCATTCATTTAAATTGTAATTCCCTTACTAAAATTTTCTTTATATAAGACTCATTCAGAATCATACCCATTCTGTAAATTAAGAAAAACTAGTTTATTCTTTCTAATGTCTGACTACTAATCCATCCTTTTTTTGAAAAATATTTTATTTATTTATTTGACAGAGAGAGAGAGAGAGATCACAAGTAGGCAGAGTGGCAGGTGGGGGGGCAGGGAGCAGGCTCCCCGCTGAGCTGAAAGCCCAATGTGGGGCTCCATCCCAGGACCCTGAGATCATGACCCAAGCCGAAGGCAGAGGCTTAACCCCTCTGAGCCATCTAGGCAACCCTATTCTATCCATTTTTTAAATCCAATAAATATTTATTCAAGCGATCCCTTATTCCCAGCACAATGTCAGAAATATAAGGGTTAAAGATCCAGTCTCTGCATTATTTGCAATGGTCCAGAGCTGAAAACCAAGTTAATGCCACAGGAGAACAGCTGAATGCATGGGGGTCTACACAGGGGGATGAATGACATGTGGGCGGTGAAAAGAATGCGTTGAGGTTTTGCCAAGTGACTGGGAGAGGCTATTGAGTGTGAAAAGTAACTTACAAAAAATATGTATTTTGTTTAATATGATCCCATTTTCAAAAAACAATTTTTCCCATTAACATAGGTGAAACATGAGACCATGAAAGAAGAAAATAAATTGATATTTTTTATATATTAATTTTTAACAAGTCTTACTGGGACTGACAACTCCAGGAGTAGGAGGGCAGATAACATCCATGAAAACAAAACAAAACAAAAGATGACATGACCTCATTTAATTATATGTATTGGGTGTGGGTGGGTGGTTCATTAAACAAGTACAGGAAAGGATAAACACCCAAATTCTAGTCATGATTATTTCAGGCAGGTTCAGGGTAATGGCATGCCAGGTAACCTTTTTTCCTTCAGTTTATTTAAAGCATTGATTTTTGTTTACAATGGGCAAGTATCATTTATATAACAAAAAAGCAGGTTTTTTTCCCATGAGAAGTATGGAGTTCACAGTCTAATGAGCATAACAGACAAATTAGCAAGTGACAGAAAGGCCACATGGCATAGAGGCTAATTACAATATTGTGGAGCCCAGATCCCCTGGGCTGGAGTCCTGGCTCTTCTTAGTAGCTCTGAGACCACAGGAAATGCGTTCAACTCTCTATGCCTCAGTGTCTTTATCTGTAAATTGGTCAAAGTAATAATACTCCCATCATAGGGTGGTAATGAGGATTAGACAAGTTACCACTGAAATTAGAGTCTGGCACATAGTAGAAACTAAACAGATGTTTGTTACGTGGATGACGATTGTAATATCCTGAGTGCGCTGACAAAATCTCCCAGGAAGACCGTGGAAAACGATCAGTCACAGGGAAGTGACGGATCGGATCTGGGGCTGTCAAGCAAGGGGTCGGGAACTTCTCAAAGTGGAATCAATCTGGACCAATGGCCGGGATATTCAACATTCTATTCAGAGAGAGAGAAAGCGGGAAAGGAAGTATCTCAGGGAGATAAATCAATGCTGAAGATGAACAAGGTGTTGTGTCTATGTGTTGTTTTGTTTGTGTGTTTTGTTTTACCAATAGGGTGAAGATTGTGAGTTGTGAATGTAATCTAACTGTGCTGGTTCATCCATTACAGGTTATTTTATTATGCCTTTCTTCTCCATCCTTTACTGGATTTTCTTTCTCCCTTTCATGAGCCTCCCACCTTATAAGTTTCATTCCATTCGACACTGTCATCATTCATTCAATAAGCTGATCTAAGATACCAATCGATGGCATGAACACTTTCTGAAAAATCCAGACACCTGAGTGACTTCCTAAGTCCAGTATTCAAGGCTGGGTCACCATGATTCTGTAAGCACACACCATGTACTAGTCCATGATGATTACATCTTAATCATACACCGCTTTCCCCATCACTAACTCACTACTCACACTTCCTTCCGTTACCTCAAAAGTTATTCTCATTTTTACGAAAAGATCCCAGGGGCATGTGATTTTGAATATACATAAAAACCTTCTTTCTGTAAAGAAATATGATTATGAATATTACATTGTAAAGGGACAAATGAATGGCTATAAGTTGTTTGGAAGGATGATGAACAATGGATGGAAGGTAGACAGAAAAATTTCTCCTAATGGTGAAATGAAAATTGGAATTAGTAGGGACAGAACCTGAAGGGAGAAACTCTCACGGAGACTTCTATAATGGCTATTTTATGGGTTTTTTAAAATGCCACAAAAATGCAAAAGAAACTGTCATGCAGTGCTCATCTGCCTGAAAAGAAGGACTAACAGAAACTATAAAACTAGAAGAATAAAACCCTTTTTCCTCAATGGACATGAAAGTGCAGAAAATCTGCCTGGAAATTTAGATGGTGGGGGAGAAGTGGTATACACACAGGGAATAAATTTCATGGGTAATCAGATATAAAAATACCCTGATTTCAGCAATTGCACAATACTTTAACATCACAGAATACAATACTGAAAATAGTGCCGATTGTCATAGTGGGCGCCATGTTACACGGCTCAGATCTAGCTCGCAGAGACACTCATTTTCCAAACTGCTTGAAATGTTGCCTGATGACAAATCATAGCTGACTCCCTCCCCAGGAACTGCTGGAAAGGGTTCTCTTGCCACACCTTTTCCTGGAGGACAGCCTCAATGATCTGACAAAGGGACATACAAATGTCTAAAGACTGACTCCTGCGTAGTTCAGGACAACTCCGAAGTCCATCCCAGCTCTGGAGATGGGAGATGGTAGGAACAGCGAGGGACTCTGTTGCCAAGGAATTCATTTCCCTCTGCCACCTTCACTTCCTTACAGGTGTTCCTAGAGCACCCTAATAAAGTCACTCACCTCAGATCTCTCTCCCTCAAAGTCTGTCCACAAAAGAACTTGACCCAAGGCAACTGTCTAGACCCTATCATCATTTATTTGTGAAAACTCGAGTCTCTGAAAGGTTAAGAGATTTGTCCAAGGTCATGGACAAATGCTAATAATGGGTTTGAGAACAGAACTTTCACTCTTGATTCAGGGAAGGGCTCTGGCCACCTAGAATACTGACCCTGACATCAAAGACCTAGGAAACAACCCCTAAAGCCTGTAGCATTGTTCTACACTACACATTTTATTTCCATACAGTTCTAAATCAAACCTGAAATATTTGTTTGTCCTTAATACTACCTACCTGAGAGGTTTTTGTTTTGTTTTGTTTTGTTTCCTTTTAACTGGAATGGTGAAAGATGGGGAAGTTCATCTAAGCAGGACTACAGTCTAAGATGACAATTCCCAGGAGGGATGGCTTGCCAATCTCATAAACCAGGACAGAGCGCCATCTCAGATGAGATGTGGTTTTCTCTCTTAACACACCTGTCAATGACTCATTTATCAACTGACTTGTTTTCCATTTTTTTGAATGTCTTTTTGAGCACAGTGGTCGCTAATTTCAACATATTTTTGGAAATGTTTTTAAGCTTTTTCCCCCCACTTTTCTACATGGACACGAATATATAACTAGACTGTGGACAGAAATATTATCTAGATAGAACTCATATTTTGGAATCTTGTTATCTCTTGAGGTTTGAGTTTTATTATGAAATCATTTTGATATTGTGGTTGATGAGCCCAAGAATAATTGGTGATCATCTGTAGGTTTCAAGGGTTTCTCCCAAGTCAGAAGTTTCTTCTGCTACCTCGCAGGAAAGCACTGGTTCCACAGGCATATTCAACCTTCGTCAGAGTTCAGCTAGAGATAGTGAATCCAAAGCCAAACAAACAAAGAAGAATTCATAATTCTGAGATGATTAACTAGGCTTTTCCCATTGCTTGGACCTTTACTGTGTTCAGAGCATTGTGTAAATCCACGCTTGACTCTCCTCCAGAACCCAACACAGGACACACTCCAGCAACTTTGCTGGGTTGCTCAAAAGTACGAGTGTTTTTTTGCACATCCCGCTATTGTGATGGTCCTGCTTTTGCTGTTCATTCTCCCCAGAGATGGGAGAGGGTTGTTTTTTTTGTTGTTTTGTTTTTTGTTTTGTTTTTTTAATAAAATGAATTTAAAATGAAACAACCTGACATAATTTTAAATGACCTGGCTTGGTGCCCCACAGACATTTGGAACTATAAAAACTAAAGTAGTTTGGACATCAGTGTGGCCAGTTTTCTTTTTCCAGAAAATGAAATAACTTTAAAATTAGGGCATCAAACCAAGTACTTTATTTACTATGCTACATATTATTAGTTTTAAATATACAACTAGATGTAATAGATTTGAACTACATTATCTTCCCCAAGGGATTCATGAGGCCAGCCTACTGATTCTGAGTGGCATTTTGATCAAAATAAATGCCTTCCCAAAGCACTTGTAGGGACACAAGTAACCACTGCTACCAGTCAAAGCTCTTTAAAAATACTGAGCCACAGACTTTCACAAATCTAGGTGAGATAAACTGGGTGGCCAATATCATTATCCTCACTCTATTGGAGGGTACAACCATGTTCTCAAAAGATGTTGTCTCAGTTTGGGACATTCTATCTTTAGGCAACAGTCCTTTCTGCGAACTTCTTCAAGAAGGCTCTACAGCATTAGTTTCATCCTTTTCACATTAGAGATTTGAAGAGAGGTAGCTGGTTCCAAAAATCCCACATATTTCGCCCTCAGTTCAGTTTTCTCATCATGAGAGCGTTGATGAGTTCTTTTTTTTTTTTTTCCCTTCCAAATTCCAGGAACAATGGACATCATGCTTACAGCATTATTGGCAAATACTCAACCGACTTCTTTCTGCTTCCCATCAATGACAAGGAGCTCATCACCTCCTAAGGCTACTTGCCCCATTTAACTGTTTAACTGTTAGAAAGGGTCTCAGTATGGTGACCTGAAATCTGTCTTTCAGATTTATTTCAGCTGTCACACCATCTAGAAAAACAGTAACCAAGGAAGCTCTTGACATGTTTGAAAGTGTTTGGAGGCCTGTCTCTATGTCTCCATCCAAGTCAAACTTCTTCAGAAGATCCAATGATAATTTACATGGACAGCTTCCAGCCCCTCAGTGCCCTACTTACCCCTTCTGAGTAGAATACTAAGTGTCAGGCTTTCCTCAAAACTACGTTATCCAACACTGAAGCCAGTCTTTATGATGCAGTCAAGGCAGAAAGAGCACAGAGAGACTATCACTTGCCCTGGCAGAAACGCACCAAGACCTGAAAGCCATGGGACTGATTTTTTTTTTTTTCCTCTGCTGCCTTTAAAAGAACAAAACAACAACCAAGAAAACCATGTTCAGTTACAGAAGTCAGAAATTTCTGCTGCCCTGTTCCTATAGCATCTGAGCATAATTATGCCATACAAGTTAATATTGCTAGCATCTGGGATAAAACTTGGATCACAGCCTTGTTTCTCATGGGTTACATCATTGTTCTTCCTCTCTGGTCTGACTCAGGTTCAAAGGAGCAGGAACGGGGTGGGGGGGGCCCTTTGTCTTTAATCTCTGTGCCAACACTGCACGGCTCTCGGGAGCCCAATCCTCTGGAATAGGACAGGCAGTCAGGGAGGTTTTGGTCCAGTGCATAGCTGGAGGACTTCTATATGACTCATTATTTTATTCCATTGACTAGCAGAATGCCCAAGACCTCTTTATGAGGCTCTATTTATTGAAAACAAAATCTCAGCACATTTTAGGGTTGTTGAGATTTCAAATATTTGTCTTGTTGCCAGAGTTGTCTTACAATCAATGATATTGCTTGAAATGATTTTTTTAACATTTTAAATAATCTTTTTTATTTATAGATTGTCTTACAACGCAAAGATAAAACAGTTCAGAGATACAACTTTACCACCTATCCCTGCAGAAATTTAAGAGTATAATCTGGATCTTAACCCTGTTCCTAACACACTTTTTCAAACCCAAGTTTAGGACTCACTGATCTGACTTGCTATAGTAAAATGTAGAGGTCAGTACAAGCAGTCCCTCACTGTTTCATCTAAAAATCTCTGATGTCTGAAGGGTAGAGAAGACACCGGTTGGACAAACTCAGGCCGGGGCTTAAGCCAGACCTAAGGATGAATTATGTACACGTGACCAGAATCTCCACTGCCACACTGCAAAATAGGGATACAGCACAATCTTCAGCTACCAGTGATGTCTTGTGGGAATAGATGCTCTGAATAGAGTATGTACTGAGTAATAGTTAAGATCTTAGAGGTGAAAGAAACATTTGATGTCACCAAATTTAGCCCCCTTATTTATCGTTTTTAAAGAGAGAGTCCTTTGTATCGAGGCCCAGTGAAATTGAATAATTCATTCAAAGTGATACAGGTAGATGAAGCTGGCTCTAGGCTCTCCTCCAGTCTCCAGGCACCTCTACCGTCCCTCTCTTTCCTTTAACAGCTGCTGCTAATGATGACTTTATGTACCTAACCCTTGCAAAGTGCTCAAAAGCCAAGCAGAACTTTGCAGTAAAGGTTCCGTCTTTCTTGGCTCCCCAGAAGATGATTAAAATCCTTAATATGCCTTTTTACGTCTTGGATTCCATTCTTTGTGGAATCAGTGTTGTCTATGGCTCCTTATAACACAACATGACAAATAATAATGAGGATTGATGTAATGTTGATGACAACAAAATAATACTTAAGAAGCATTTAGAACAATCTTTGGCTCCAATGCAGTCAATTAATATTAAGTATTATAATCTAATTTAAACATTAAAATGACCTTACAAAACCCATCATATTATTATTCCCGACTTTGCAGTTGCTATTAGTGAGGCACAGAGATTTATATACGGTTCTCAAGGGCTTACAGCTTATAAGAGGCAGCTCTGTCACAGAACAGAGGGGCTACACTCTTAGCTGCTATATTAACAAACACTACCAAAAACATGATAATAGTCTGAAGATTTTAATAAATCATGACTGGGAAGGAATGAAAGCCCTTGGGAGCCCTTCCGACACTGCTGAGAAGTATTTACGGATAATTTTTCAGATTTTTTTATTTGCCTTTTTCTGGCTTATTTAATTGCAATGCAGAATCCCCAGAGTGAATCATATTTATTCTGCAACCACAGATATCAAAGTATCCTCCCATCAAAGTTCGGTGCTGGGAAGAAATGTTTGCTTCCCAGAATCCCAGCTCCACATCTCGGCTTGTTCCAAAGATGCCTTCCCCATTAGTGAGAAGCCTCCACCCATCCCCTCTGCTACACACCTACAACCCAACTCAGACAATCCAAAGCAGAAAAGCTGAATTCCCAGTACTCAGAAGCAAGCCCAAGCAAGACACCTTTCCACTCAACACTTAAAATTCTCTAACAAGCAAGATGGTTTCAAGGGATAGAGGAAGCAGATCCCCAACCAGCGACTTGCCTCCTGCACCATTTGGAGCTCCCCCTGCTTACAGGGTGGAAGTCTGTTCTTTGCAGTTAAGGACCCTCGGAGACAAGGCAATGTGCCCTCCCAGCCACACATCACAGAGGGGTGAAGAAGGCTCAACACGGAGTATGCACGGGCCTTGCAAGTTCGGTGGGCCTGAAGGTCCCCGAGCTTGGCTGAGTTTCTAGGTTGGAAATTTCATTAGAGAGCTTTGACAAAAGCCTCCTGAAGATGGATGTTTCAGCGTACTCATCCTGGCATTTCCAATCCCTTGGCCGGTTTACCTTTGGATTAGCTCTCCCCTTATATCATGGCTGGGAGAGGCAGATGGAGAAGATGAGTGGTAAGGACTGACCAGACAAACACTGAGAATCGGCAGCAACTGCAGTTGTGACAACATCGTTTGAAGGTGGGCTTCGTTCCTGACCCCACACTGGGCTTCTCAGAGCCTGGCCACATTTGGAGGGATCTCTGTAAGAGCTCATGTCCACCAACCATTTGCTTGTGTAGCTCTGACAGCAATCTTAGGCTCCTCAGGATTAGCCCTGACCTGGAACCTCTCCTATAGAGATAAACCCAAAATTCTAGATTTGAGAGCCCAGAGGCTAAGAAGAAAAGAGGAAATGAATCAAATTCCAACAATTTAGTTTAAAAAAAAAAAAAGGCTTGCATGCCCTCAAGACAGAGGCAAAGGAATAATCTGCACATTGATAACCTATGACTCAGCCTTTTATCACTCAGAGCTCACCATTCTCAAATCCCTGTGGAATGGATGCTGCTTCTGTTCCAAAGGAATGCCCTCCCTGGGAGGTGGCTTCTGGAAGAGATGGGTGGGTAGCCCTGTTTCTAAACTGTTGCATGCTAGGGCTGCCTTTTCGTGACTCTTATTTTCCACCCTATAGGTTCTAAATTCATCTCTTTTCTTTAGTTTTTTCTTCCAAAAGAAGCAAAGGGAAGCCCTTTGAGATTCATGTTGGTATCAACAGGAAACCTGGGGAGTGGGGGCAGAGAAGGAAAATCAAAGAGGGAACCAAAATACACAGGACCAAGAATAGGAATTTCAAGTACATAGCTTTTGGAACGGAAAATTAAACTTCTGTGAGTTAGTTGGATCGGAGGGAAGGTGGGGTTCAGGGTAGGGTGTGGAGTAGAATGGATCAGGGAAGGGAGGAGGGACCCTCTCTGCTTGGAATCAGAGGTGACCTCATACACATTTTTATGTGGCTTTTTAAGAAGCGTTTGGCGAAACCCAACCCATCTCATAATTGCCTTATTTTTGTGAAAGGTTATTAAGGAAAATGACTGTACTGAAGGGCTATGCTCAGTAGGGGTTTGGGATGGCACTCATTCTCAGGTCTCTCGTCTCTAGGCTTTAGTCCTGCCTGGATGCAGAGGTGGTGCCCCAAACCAGCAGCACTTTTGGTGTCTAAGAATAGTACACATTCCTGCAAAGTACTTCATCCACTTTTGCTATGTCTGTTTAAGAAAATAGTGAGAACTGGTCCTATAGAGCAAAATGTCTGTTATGTAAGAAAAACATACTCCGAAGGTAACAAATGAGGCTCCATTTCACTACGTGCTCAGTCTCCTATAACCAAAAAGTGGCTATAACTAAAGGATATTCTTTCTTTCCTGAGCTGCTCTAGAGTCATGTTCAACAACAACCACAAAAGCCTAGAGTGAGCCAGCAGCAGACGTGACACCCAGGATTCGACCGGAGAAGACAGAGGCATCACATCTCTCATGCCTAAAGCTAATTATTCATAGCATATAACTTTAGGAGTAAGTTCTAAAACGAATATATGGAATGAATGGGTGAAGGGAAAGGCGAACACTTAACAACTTTTTTTTCTTATAGTTGCTCTATCTTAATACATTTACAAATTATAACTTGTGACTTATCCATGTCCAAGATTACATTTTAAAAACAGATAGATATGCATATACTTAAAGTAGTATCCCGATTTAGTACCAACAAAATGATACAGTGTGTGTTACATTTTTAAAGCTTATTATTTTATAATAATGTGCATGTTATAGTCCAAAAACCTCTACAAGAAAAGGAACTATTTTTAGTCTTATTTTAACCTGCTCACGGCTGAGATATGCAATCACTAATTGAGCTAAGGATTAAGGAAGACCTTTGGGCACCTGGACCATCGTTCCAGTCATGACAGAATCTTCCTTCCACATGTAATAAAATGTCTCAGAGAGTGAGCCTGAACTGATATAATTGGAAAAAAATCAAAGAAACAGAAAGCAACAGTTAGAACCCAACTCAATACCTCCATCAAGAAATCCATGATTTTAAAAGGTACATCAAAAGCAAAGCTACTTAGTGGTAGAAGAAGATTTAAATATGGATTTATTTGTGAAGGTTTTAAACATTGTATTTACTATATTTAGCATCCTCAATGATTACTCAGTTTGTAAAGTGCTTTGAGGTTATGAGATCACTAGTGAAGCTATTGGTTTCATTTAAAATAAATTCAACTAAATATTTCTCTCTTCACAGTGTTTCCAGCCCATGGAAATCATTATCAGAGGATGTGGTAGAGAAGGAAAAAGAAACAAAACCAAAAAACAAAATAACATTGCTGTCAGATTTTTTCACTCACTGTCAACATGACTCTAACACTTGCAACCTTACCAGGGTAAAAAGATGATGCTCAAGAAACATGAGCTTCAGTGAATTGGGTAGAAGAGTGTAGAAAGGGCTGACATATCTTCCATCTTCTAATGTGGAACTACTTTTGATTTCACAGAAATATCATTATCAATAAGCTATAAAATCATATTGCCACATTTTGGGGAAAAGATAAGTCATAGTAAGGTTTTCCTTCCTATTGTCTTGGTGATTTATGAGCTAATTTTGAAATTGACTAGTGGATTGAGCTCAACCAATCAAGGTCTTATGTAACAATCAATTATTTGCCAATAGATCTTATCGGTGTTGTATTTTTTGTGTATCATCAAGTGTCAGGGTGCTTGCATCATCTGGTAACTCAGCACATTCCTAAGAAGAATCAGTTTCCCAAGAAGCAATGGTATATGAATGATTCTTCCCCTACCACCACCATTTAATAAAAATAATTAAAAAAATAAAGATTATCCAAACTTTTAGGAAGGGAACTACTTTCCTCAGAGAACTTTCGCAGTACAACCCCAATCCATTCTGCCTTTAAAGTTGATGCTTTCGATAGACACTATCAGAATCAACTAATCAGATTACCCAAGAAATTGAAAATAAGACTCTACACGTGTGCTGGAGATCCGTAATGATGACGTGCCTTTTGAGGTCTTGATGAGCAATCTAATTTTGCACAAACATATTCAGGGGCTAACTAGCTTCCTAACAAGAAACTAAAAGGCTAGGTCTAGAAATATTTTCTGAAGATAAGAAAAGCTAATAATTATAAATAAGATAATGCCAGAATTCTTTCTGCCCATGGAAGGAAGAGGCAAAGATCCATGGAGTATCTACAACCTGCCAATAATTTGCCAGTTTCGTTCAATTATATATTTAATTTCAAAATTACAACAATAACATGAGGTGGATATATATACATATATATATACATATATATATATATTTTTATAAATGAAGAAAACAGGATTTAACAATTTCAAATAACTTGCTCACAATCACATAGTTCTTAAGTAGCAAAGCCAGGGTTAGGCCAGGTGTGCCTGGCCCCAAAAATCTTAGATTCTTTCACATATACCATCCTCCCTCCTTGGTCTATGAGTGGGTATGATATTCTATAACTGACATGAACACTGGTGGGTAATCTGTGGGAAGATATTATTATATATTAATATTATATTCATATTTATATTCATAACATGCCTTTTATATACAGAAAACCTCTATAAATCAAAGGGTATAGTAAAAATAAAATAGAGATAAAGTCAAAATTAGTCCTAATTTTCTTCATTTTTCTATTAGGGATATATGATTTATAAACTCCTCCTTAAGCCTATTAGCCTATGTTCTTTCTTGGTGTAATTTCCTTATGCTCTTTTTACCCACTAAATAAACTGGTACTCCCTTTAATTAAAAAATAAAAATAAAAAAATTTCTGAGCTTCCTGGGAGTCTCCTGGAATGATCAAACAGTGAACAAGATCATTTCCTCCATCAACTTTTTCAAATTTTATAGGCATCGATTATCTTCTTGTTTAGCTCCCTCACGCTGGTGAGGCCCAGGTTTAGAGTGTTTTAAGCACCTAGAAGACCATCTATCTGGCCCGATCCTTGCAGCTTTGCTGCTCTCAACCTTCTCCCCCTGTAGACAGGCAGCTCTCAGGGCCCCTCTGAAGCTCCTGGGCTCACTCCTTCCTGCAACTCAAGATAGGTTTCCAAGTTTAGCTTTATTGTGCAAACTTCAGGTGGCTGTCCTCTTACCCCAAATCATCTAGGAAAGGCAGACTAGAATTTGAAATCTACACTTTCATGACATGACCCCAGGTATGATATTCCTGTTCCCATCAGTGTCCCTGAAAATAGCTGTCCAGACTTTATAAGTGATGGAGCTGCCTCCGTCTGTCTTTCCCTTTAACCACACTAAGGGATGTGTGTTAAGAGAGGTGCCTGGATGCCCTAAAGGGACTTTCAGAGTCCCCATTCCAGCTGTCAGGTAACCTAGGAGGTGTTTCTCAGGTTCTCAGGCTTGAGAGACACATGCAAGAGACTTCTCTGGGCCATTGAACTTTTCACCTTCCATCAGAGCCTCGGATCCCCTTTTGTTCATCACGCCATCACTCACAGTGGGGCCTCCTGGGAAGCAGGTGTTACACAACCCCATGAATCTGGCCAAAGCTCCCTACTCTGACTCAGCTGAACTTTACTCCACTGTGCACACAACACAGCAAAATCAGGAACTAAGAAAGGAGCTTGCAGGTGGGAAAAGTGGGCTAAATAGAAATTTGATGGACGGACTAGGGGAAATGGGTAGCGCACAGTAAACAGAACTGCAAAGAGATATTTAACATCTGAGTTAACCAGTCACGAAACTGGGCAGACTTTCTTTGAGCAAACGATGCAGGGAGAGAGGAGGAAGCAGGCCTCCAGCCGAGCAGAGAGCCCGATGCGGGGCTCGATCCCAAGACCCTGGGATCATGACCTGAGCCAAAGGCAGAGGCTTAACCCACTGAGCCACCCAGGCGCCCCAAAGATTGTATTTATTTATTTGATAGAGAGAGACCCAGCGAGAGAGGGAACACAAGCATGGGGAGTGGGAGAGGGAGAAGCAGGCTTCCCACGAACAGGAGCCCGATGTGGGACTCGATCCCAGGACCCCGGGGTCATACCTGAGCCGAAGGCAGACGCTTAACAACTGAGCCACCTAGGTGTCTCCACCTGATATATTTTCAAGAGCTGTTTTGGTAGGTACAGGTGAGATAATGTACATGAACTGCTTGGAGGCTACAGTGATGTATGATTACAGTGTGATAGTATGATTATCGATCCTCAGCATATAAGACACTGACCCTCACAGCAGGCCAGCCAAATAGGGAACTTTGGCGTCCGGGGGGGAGGACACTGGGTGTCAGTCCTGACCTTCCTTACCCCTAACAAGAGGGAGAGTTTCTCAAGTCTCTTCCCCTCTGGGTGCCAACATCTCTGTATGTCCAAACATTAATATGGAGCCTCAGGGCCCCAGGGGGCTGATCGGCTCTGAAATGTGTGATACTAAAATAGCATGGCATAGCCTTGTCAAGATAGATTTCAAATCTATAACGGTAGAATTTTTCATCCAGTACACAGCGTATTCAAAGAGGAAGAGCCAGTGGTAATAAAAGGATAGTAATCACATCACTGTTTACCAGAGGGCTTCGCAAACTGTAGGCTCCCCTTTGCCTAACTGCTGCCCTTCTGCTTTCAGAATGATAAAGTCTGTCACCTTGTAATTCCTGAAAGCTTGCCATCCCCTCGCCTTCTGCCAGATACTTCAAAATAGTATTATAGGAGAGTGTTAGCAGAAATGGATCATGTCCCACGTCCTCTCAGGACTTCCTGGGTTACCTATGTCCTTTGGCATGGCCTTCATATGTACCTTTCCCCTTCTTCCCAGTCCTTTTGGGCAAGAACAAGTGGCTTGAAGACGGAGGGCAGTCCTGAGTCCTGGCCTTACCCAGAAACTTCGCGATCTCCTCAATTCTGTTGGCACAGCACCCTCTGCTGCTTCAGGGGAAAATAAAGCTGAGCAATGGCTAAGCGCTGGGACTGCAGCGAGAGATGTCACTTCAGCGGATACACAGCAACGTGTCATGATTTCCTTCACTGATTCCCTCTCCAGCATTCCTTATGGAAGAGCATAGTTATGGCAGAGACAGAGTTTCTCCTTTTCATCTTCGTGTTTGTTCTGTCTGCGTTATCCTGCTATGTTCTGTCACCTCAAGCGAAGAGTTCTGGTGATTTCTAGGTCGCAAACCAAAACAATCTTAGAAATAACTGGATGATAAGAATAAATAGTCTGCATTAAGTTTCAATCAAGGACGGGAGATTACAGCTCTCTGGGCGCAAAGCGTCTGATATATTTAACAGAAAACTTCTGCAGACCATAAGAAAATGCTTCTTCCTTGGCTTTATTCCAATTATACCTATGTTCTGATTGCGATCCCAAAAGAAAGGAACGGATTTATTTTTTTAATGTAGATCTGTCTCTTCACATGCACTTTCTCCTGAGTGTCTTGTTTTCCAGAGCCAGTAAGTCTTTAAAAATCAAATCAGAACCCTGGGAAATGTAATTTATTTCCTATGGCCTCTTAAGCAGAGATGCTTTAAAAGTAAGATGTTCCTTCTTCCACTCTGGGTCTTTCTATTTTTTTTTTCCCCACTGAGAAAACACATTTATAGTACTCTAGACAGGGAAGACTCCTAATCAGTCCCAGAAAAATCTGCTAAACAGTGGAGAGAAAAAAAAAACAAAATATGGATAATATTAAAATATAATATCTAGTCTAGTGCTTTATTTCAGACGAAGTTTACTACTCTGGATGAACAATATATGATTTCTGTAACCCACGCCAGAGGCCTGCTTTGTACAAACCTTACCACTCCATTTGTTCAAGAAAGGAGAAAATACTCCCTCGGAACCTCTTATTGGCAAAGCCTATCTGTAGGGTCTTCTGAACTCTCTGAGCCATTCTGCACCTTCCAGGACTTTGTCTCCTAGAACACCTGTTGTCTCTCTTCCAGATTCAACTATATCAGTAGATTCGCTCATTCATTGAAAGTTCCTAATATGTGTTCAAAAGGAGCTCTGCTACTTTGGAAAAATCAGTGGTGACTGAAGTTTCAAACTGAAGATCAAAGCAATTACCCCTTAAAAGGGTCATGTTGGAGCTGCAGTTTTGTCAGTTGTATTCCTCTTACAAACAAGAGTCCAAAGGAGAAGGAGAGAGGAGCTTCCTGTCTCCTCCAGGTCTGAAAGAGTAAAGATCTGTCCCCCCACCACCATCCTCCAAGGAATGTGCACCTGTTAGAAGACAGGAAACTTTCAGGTCCTTTCAGCTTCAGGTCTAGTTAGCATCCCCCATGGGGGCTTCAGAACGCATTGAATTTTCTTGCACTTTCACGGCCTTCTCAATACTCACACAGTTTATTGCACACTTGTAGTCTAACTGTTCCAAGCATGTTCACCGTCTCCCTTCAGTTGTCTTGAAGACAAGATTCCCAATTTCTCTTTGCTAATCACCATAGTGCTTAGCAGAATGCAGGATACATAAAGGATGCTTTGTAAATACATAAATGAAATAGTGTGTACAAAGCCCTTGGCTCAATGGAAGCACATTTTTAAATGTCTCATTCATGCTTTTCCTTCTTGATGCTTTTATCAACTCCCTACTGGGCTCCTAGACGTTGTCATTGACCTTGTGGAGGGGAGTAGACAGAGAGCATGCAGCATTGCATTATTTAACATAGATTCCTTGAGGGTCTCTCAGGTGCCAGGCACCATGCTTAGGTGACACAGATGCAATGGTAAACCAGACAAGAGGGTCTTTTCAAGGCATTTGTATCTAGGGAGGGAAACTGATAGAAAATGGGCATTTTTGATGGACAGTAATGAAGGTATGTATGGAGAGGGTAACCACGGGGGGCAGGATGGCTTAGAGGAAGATCACGAAACCTAATCTGGAGGAGAAAGGTTGAGGCCTTCTTAGAAGAGGTAACATTTAAAAGGGAGAGCAGGGGACGCCTGGGTGGCTCAGTTGGTTAAGCAGCTGCCTTCGGCTCAGGTCATGATCCCAGCGTCCTGGGATCGAGTCCCACATCGGGCTCCTTACTCAGCAGGGAGCCTGCTTCTCCCTCTGCCTCTGCCTCTGCCTGCCTCTCTGTCTGCCTGTGCTCTCTCTCTCTCTCTCTCTCTCTCTCTCTAACAAATAAATAAATAAAATCTTAAAAAAAAATAAATAAAAGGGAGAGCAGAACAAGAGTCAGAGTCAGTCCGTGATGGAGGAGATGGATTCCTGGCAGAGGCCCAGAAGCGAGAGGGCCGAGTGTGATGGAGCAGCGTTCTGGGTGGGCTGCGGGATGGGGAACAGCACGGAAGGCAAGCTGGAGAGGCAGGTGGGACTAGGGCTGTGAGGACAAGGGACCTATTCGGGAGCTGTCTTCAGTGCCTCCTGAAGACATACAGCCATTCCTTGGCGCGTGAGGAAGAAATACTCTCCCTTCACTGTCTGTTAGACTTTTGACCTTTGTATAATGAAGCTCAGGGAGAAGCATCAAGGAACTGATGAATCCGTTTGCCTGAAAAGACCAACAGGATGATTAATGCGTGACCCGTGGGAAGCACGTGGAAGGAAAGATTGTGTAGAGTAATTGTTTACTTCTGTATTAGGGAACGGCTTTGCAGAGGTCACTCGGCTTATTGCTTAAGCCAGCCCAGGAAGTTAATTGAACTTCTCCCTACTCTTCACAGCAGGCCGGCCATTTTTTTAGGTTATTTAGAAAAGCACGATATCAACACGATGGTAACCAAGGGTCGACTTTTCTAGTTGTGAAGACCCTTAGAAATCCACATTTCCATTTAGGAGTAAGGGAATTGCAAGGCACGCAGCCTATCATGAGCAGGGCTAGTGTGCAAAACCAGACCTCTTGACTCCTGGTCTAGCGCTCTTTTTATAAAGCCACATTGCCATTAGGCCCCCGAGAAGGGCATTTTTTTTTTCCACTTAAAAGCCAGTCTAGGGGTGCCTGGGTAGCTCAGTGGGTTAAAGCCTCTGCCTTCAGCTCAGGTCATGATCTCAGGGTCCTGGGATCGAGCCCCACATCAGGCTCTCTGCTCAGTGGGGAGCCTGCTTCCCCCCACTCCCGCCGCCCCGCCCAGCCTGCCTCTCTGCCTACTTGTGCTCTCTGTCAAATAAATAAATTAAAAAAAAAAAAAGCCAGTCTACATGGTGCATTGTGGTGTAAAAACTAACGATGTGGGGGCACCTGGGTGGCTCAGTGGGTTAAAGCCTCTGCCTTCGATTCAGGTCATGATCCCAGGGTCCTGGGAGCGAGCCCCGCACCGGGCTCTCTGCTAGGTGGGGAGCCTGTTTCCTCCTCTATCTCTCTGCCTGCCTCTCTGCCTACTTGTGATCTCTGTCTGTCAAATAAATAAATAAATAATCTTAAAAAAAAAAAAAAACTAATGATGTGATTAATTTGATGAAGAAAGGCATCCAAACAGGAGGAAAGAATTTTTTTTTTCCAGTTTCAAACAATCTAATTTGTCTTCTATTATTGGTCAAGACGATGTATATTACAAATATGGCAAGAAAAGCCGGACTGAGGGCAGTTAAAACCGACCTGTCCAGCATTTGGCTTAAGGCAAAAACTATCAGTGGCTCGTGTAGAAAGAACACAGAACATTTATATTTTATGCAAAATATAAACATCGATAACAATTTTGTTAAAGAAGGTAGAGGTAGCCCTTGAATAATGCAGAGGTTAAGGGTGACAACCCCCGCACAGTCGAAAATCTGTGTATACCTTCTCAACCCCCAAACTCAACTACAAATAGCCCAAGTTGACCGGAAGCCTGACCCGTAACACTTGACAATCGATGAACACATATTTTGCATACAATACGTATTACAGACTGCATTCTGACCATAAAGCAAGCCAGAGAAAAGAAAATCCTGCTAAGAAAACAAGAGAGAGAAAATACATTCACAATACTGTACTGTCTTTATCGAAAAGTATCCACAAGTAGGTGGACCTGTGCAGCTCAAACCCAAGTGTTGCTCAGTGTGTGTGTGTGTGTGTGTGTGTGTGTGTAAGCAGGGGCACTACAAACTCATAAATGTATATAGACACACACATTATTAGAGGGAAACTAGAAATAAATGGACTGGAACTGTAACCATAATAGTTTTCTTTGGGATTTCAAAGCTTTTTTTATGACCTCTCTCTCTCTCTCTTTTTTTTTTTTCCCACAACATCCCAGTTCTCTAAGTAATATGATGAGAAAAATGTTAGAAATATATGTTAGAAATGAGTGGATGTCTAAACTGATGATGTACTATATGCTGCTTGAATATAATGATAAAAAAATAAAGCCAAATAATAAAGTAAAATAAAATAATAAAGTAAAAAAAACCCACAAAATAAATGAATGGATGTGACAACTTCCTACTTTAGAAAAAACAAACACATCCTCAAGTGGTCCGGGAACCGGCCCTTCTTTGCTCTTTAGCACACCAGGTGACAGCGCACGCTTCACTGTCATTGTTGTTCCCGCATCTCAGTCTGTGACAAAAGACCTCGCTCCTTGTGCATGTAAATTTCAAATATGCTCTCTTCAAAAGGCTGGAACAACTTTGCATTTTTCAAAGGACTTGCTATTTACAAAGCGCCTAACTTCTACTTAGAAGGGCAAGGGTGTGTGGATTCAGGTGATCCAGAACAGCTGGGATAGACTGTGTTCCTAAGGAGGGAACGGGGGGGGGGGGGAGGGGGGGGGCTCGGGTTGCAAGACCAGGGAAGAGCAGTAGCGCCTGTGTCTTAAGGTGACTCACCTTAAGGTGTCTTAAGGATCCCATTCCCCACATCTGCAGCAACATCAACCTTTACAACTCAAAGCTATACTTTAATTCTGAAATGCATAATCTCTCAAATCATGTTAGTATGTTTTAATAAAGTGTTATATCCACTCCCCACTCCCCCACCATAAAGGATGACCCTCCCTGTGGGGGGGTTGGTAAGTGTCTGACACAGCATCGAAGATGCCCCAGCATGGACTGAAGGCACCACTATCGGATGTGAGAGGGAGCAAAGAGAATAGGACGTTCTCCCGTCCCGGTGGAGCACCACAGGGTGCCCTCCCAGCCCCTCGAACCAGGCTACGGGAAGCTCATCTCTTGGGTACCACAGTGTGTGCCCTCCTGCTCATCCTCTTGAGTTCCATTCCTAATAATGCCGGCTTCTGCGGTGGACATGTCTAGGTTAGCTCACAGGACTGGTTAAAGACCCTTGGAAGAAAGTCGCCGAATGACGATAAGCCTGGATGACTGCTTTCACTTCAGCATGTTCTAGAAAGTAACACTTAGACTTCAGAAGAGACCACAAGTCAGTCCTTCAATTCCTTATTATTGCCTCACCTTGTGGCCTTGCCTAGAGATGGTTTTTCAACACATCTGAGCTCTCCCAACTTGGGGTAATTGGGGTGAGCAAAAATCAAATGTATTATCTACTGAAATAGATAATACATTTATTATTATTACTGAAAAAAAAGTAATGTAAAAAGCAATTTTGATTCCAAGATGTTTAAAAAAGCTGGAAATAGGCCAATAGATAGCAGAGACCAGGAGAGGAACTCTGGCTCAGCGCCATGTGTTGGGCTGAGATGACATTGGGTTTTCCTTTTCATTGGGGAGGCTGCACACCTCAGAAAAGACAGTTCTCCTGGGTAGAAAAGTAGCATAGCTTGACTGTCCTGATGAAACAGAGCAGGGTTATGCTGGGCTCTGGGGACACACAACAAAATCTATCCACCACCCAGAGCCCCAGTGTTTTCCTTTTTTTTTTTTTTTAAGATTTTTATTTATTTGACAGAGAGAGATCACAAGTAGGCAGAGAGGCAGGCAGAGAGAGGCAGAGAAGCAGGCTCCTTGCTTGCAGAGCAGAGAGCCCGATGCAGGGCTTGATCCCAGGACCCTGAGATCATGACCTGAGCCGAAGGCAGAGGCTTAAACCACTGAACCACCCAGGCGCCCCAGCCCCAGTGTTTTCTATGAATTGCAAAGCCCATCCTATAACCCTTGTTTAGAACTGTCCCAGGGTTTCCCATCACACAAAGAATAAAATCCCAACTTCTACTGTGACCATCAGGCCCTTCATGACCTATCCCTGACTTCTGCGGGGACATTCTATTCACCAGCCTCATGGCCCTTTTTAAGTTTTGTAACTCACCATGCTTCTAACTTCCCCGGAGCCTTGCCCATGCATTTGTCCCAAACCAGATGCTGTCCCCAGATCTTCACATAGCTGGCTCCTCCTTGCATTCAAAGTCTTTAATCAAAGCTAGGTGCTTCGTGAAGTCTTGCCTAAGCACCCAGTCGAACTCAGCAGGCACTCTCCTGGGTATCGTAGCTTCATTTTTTTTTTTTTTTAATAGTGCCTCTCCTGCTAGCTACGTTGTTTGCTTTATTTTAGCTGTCCTGCTAGAGTGTGTATTGCTAGAGGATAAGTCTCCCCTGTCTTATTCACCAGGTCATTTCTAGCCTCTGAAGAAGTACCTAGTACACCAGAGGAATCTAATAAATCTTGGTTGTATGAATGAATGAATGATGAATGAACGGCAAAGCCTTTTCCTCTGAGCACCTCTGGTCGATAGAACTGAGGAAGGTGCAAACAGAGTTATATCCGGCGTGATCTAGAGGCAAAGAAGAGGTGCCTTTCACCCAGCGAGGGGTTTGGGAAGACTGGGCAGAGGAGAGGAATTCCAGGTGGCTAGAATTAGTTAAATGAACTCCATGTTGCAAGTAGAGGGAAGAGCATGAACTAAGAGCGGAAACATGAAATCACAGGGGTGTGAGGGCAAGTACAAGGTTGCGAAGGGCAGGAGGTCAAGAGTTCAGGAGGACGCAGCCATGGAATACATTCAACTGAAAGGTAAGATCTTCGACCGAGCCCAGATGATTACAGGGGGTAAGATCTAGCCAGACAGCCAGACCTGAAGCGAGGCTTAAACATCAGTATTATTTAGTTTTATTACCCTGTTGCTTCTTATTCCTGGATGAGCGAAGACTCTCACTGAGGTATACATTCAGCAAAACCAGACATCAGTGAGGAAGAAACTCGATGTGCTTTATTTCTAACAAAGTTGTTTAACACTTCTGTTGGCTTTTTTGATTGTTCTCCAAATCTCTATTACCTGCACTGGGTCAGTGGCAAAGTATATCCCAACTCTAATTTTCCTCAGAAATTAAGCAGTCATATACTCTGGTCAGATCTGTCTTTATGGGACTGACAGTCTCCTGCGCTGCATTTCATGCCCGCACGGATACAAGGCTCGAAAGCAGCATGATTCAACACGGTGCCTTTTCTGCACCCTGGAAAAGTTGCCAAACATTTTATAAAGAATGGGCATATGAATAGGATATCAGATAGAACTTTTGTTGAAACAAGTTCTTTTTTTCTTTGCATTCCATTCAAAACAACAAAACCAAAAAGTCAACCCGTCCTATATTATATAAAAATTATTCACAAAATGTTTGCCTTGTTTGAGGGCATTAGCAACAAGCTGTTTTCTCCCTCCCCCTACCATTCTTCTCATTCATGAAAACGATGATTCACACCCGTGCCCTGCGGAGAGTGGGTCAGTGGTGGTTCAGAGACAGCCCACCTCTCCTGCTCATGTGGGAAAACAGCCCTACAGTGAATCAAGTTCATTGAGCAAAACTAGGAGAAAATATTTGCCTGGCAATCCAACACGCCTCTCTCTGTGCTTGTCCAGACAGAACTAGGGTGGACTTAACATTTTTTTCCTTTTTGTCAGAAATGCGTGTTTAAATTGTGTATTTTCACAAAAGAGTGTCCGTCGGTGGGGATTTTCAAGCTGCAGGATTGGCGTCATCACAGCTGAAACAGACACGAAGGGAGACGATCATGTGTTCCACACTTAGCAACTGTATATTAGTTGTCTAGAAAACGGAAATGGTCCAATAATATTTACACGTGTTAGGCCTGGAAGGAGTCCACCATGGAAGTTTATCACCATGCTGATAAACTTTGATTTATTGGAAAAGGCATCTAAAAAAAAAAATGGCAGGAGGAAGCCTATGTGATCAGTGGTCAAGAAGGCAGTCATGAGAAATGGAAACCAGGGGCACAGGCTCAAGAGTTTAATGCATCAAAACGGCCTGCAGTGAGGTGGGATGGAGGGAATGTTCCATAGACCAGAAAGAGAGAGAGCAGTCTAGCACACACAACCAGAGCACCAGTGCCTTGTAAGATGTTGACCCCTGCTCTCCTTCTGTCATCTCCTCGAAGGGAAACCATAGCACTGAGGAGCTCAGTGGTTTTTTGTTTGTTTCATAGCTCTTTCCTGTCATGCCACAAGAGAAAGACCCATATCTGAACAACCAGGAACACATGTTTGTGACGGCAGCTACGTCGGGAAGATCCTAGACCAAAGTGACAGTGCATGTGAAGAGTTAAGGTGAGAAAGAAAGTTCCTGTGGAAGAGAAGCACCCAGCCCACAGCAATGCTTTGAGGCTCTGGAAATGGAAGAGACCCACTTGAGAGCTCTGAGTTGTGGGAATCATAGGCTGTCCTTGTAGTCAAAGGAAAGAAGACCTACAAAGACATAACAATGAGTACAGCTGAAGCGGATGGGATCAGAGAATGTATGAATAATCAATATCTGGCAGAGGAGAGGATGAGATAGTGTCTAAGATAGAACATGCTTTGGAGAAAATGACAAGTAAATGCAGGGAAATGGAAGAGCGCAGGGAAGCCATACATGGCAGCTCATCTGGAGGGCATAATAAAGAAGGTAGAATGACGAAAGTCTAATGAATTTTAAAAATCATTACTGTCAAATAAGTTAAAGAGTCTTTGAAAGTGAGGCAGTCTGAATTTATTGATGTTTATTAAATGGAGAGTAAGGCGATCGAAGCAGACACAATCCAGTTTCCATTTTAGGAATGCCCCTGGCAACGTCTAACCCTGAGTGGAAAGTGGGAAAGCAGAGAACCCCTGGAGAGAAATGGGAGTGGGTGGGTGCCGGGTGAAAATGAAGCATGGTTCCCATTTTCCAGACCAGATTACAAAAGCAACCTCACCCAGGGTGGTCAGGTTTGGCCAAGCTGAGCAGCGCTGATAAACCTCATATATCTCTGAAAAGTTCTGGGCTCGGGGAGGGTTTACAATCAAGGTCGGAAAGGTCATATGGTTGGTGCGGGCGGTTTCTCATGTTCACAGATAAAGTATCTAAGGAGGCAGGTCAGCCGTCATCACAGAGACAGACGGCGCGAGGTAATGAAAATATGTGAGTGCCCAGGGATCGCGCTTTCTTTGGCCCGATTCTACTTCTATGAACCTGTGTGTGTGTTTTCAAGCTACCTTCAAAGAGACTCAACACCAGCAACCACAGCTGGACTTTGGAAATCACCTGGTCTAACGTCTATTCCACAAGTGGAAAAAAAAAAAAAGCAAAACAGAACACGGAACACAGAGAGGCTAGTGACAGGGCCATTTCCACAAGGTAAGAAGCAGCATGGCCCGTTTCAGTAATGCCTATTGTTTTCTCCAGTGTTTTCCCACTTTATGACATTGCCACTTTTACTTCAGATAAACCAGTCTCACATGCAGCGCTTGGAGACAAATGCCTCTGACCCACACAGGAAGGATGACTGCACTCATGGGGGAGAGGTGTGGCCGCCTGCGTTCTCCTGCTGACTCACTTGCACGTTCTGACTTTACACATTCCAGAAAATGCCCCAGGCCCCAGATTTCCAGGTGAACCACCCTTTTCCCATTTCTCATTGGCCACATGGACACTTTTTTGATTTGAACAAGGAGTGGTCCTTTGTACATGAGGCAGGTTGGGCCCTCTTTCTGGTTTTCCTCTCGAGGATAAAGAGGGTCTCCTTTAGACATTATTTCCATGGAGTGGTTTCCTTTTGCCATGATTTATCAATGGATTCCACAAGGGGAAGTTGAGCACATATGGGCAGGTTAAGATACTTTTAAAGAAACCAGAAACATGCCCTGGGAGGAGCATGACAAGCAAGCCCCTCAAAGCCTTACGACATTTGCACAACTCTTTAACTGAGAAGTGGGAATAATGTTTTTGTTTTTTTTTTTAATGTCTCAAAAGCCGCCCCTTGTTAAAAATCTAGTAGGGATTAAAATTTCAATTAAATTTAAGCCCTAAGAGAAAAAGAATGTTCTAGAATACACTTGATAAAACCGTAGACCATGAATCTTGTGGATGTGGTCCTTCAATTAATAAAATCTTCTTTGGCAACACTCTTAGTTGATTAATTGATGGACTGATGAATATTTGCTTCTGCAAAAACATTCTTCTGAAAATTAGAAGCTCACGAAATTAGGATCAGCCTCTGTCCTCCTTTTCCTATCACTGCTAAAACATCTTTATCCTACTTTTTACCTCAACCTTAAATAGAGTCAAGGCCTTCCAGAGGCAGAGACACAGAATTAAATGAAGAGAGGAGGAAAAGCATTATAATGTATTTGCGGTCATACTCTTTAATAAACCATGGTGTCATTTACCCAATTCTCTGTTGTCCAGGCTCAACACAAAGCCCTGAACCCACTGATTTCAATAATGCTTTTATGGGAAGGCTAGCTGATGCCCAGCTGGTAGCAGACTCAAAAAGGGAGTTCTGATTTAATGAACTTGCATGTTTCCTTAGGGCCCATTCGAATGCTAACAAGTAGTTAAATTCTTTCCTTATGCACCAAATCATTATTTTCTTCTTAAGGAGATTTTACTCAGGGTTGATGCAAGAAAGAAATTGGCCTGATCTCTTCATTTGCCAGTTAAAAGCACCTTTTCCAGTAGAGAATGTGATTTGAGTCATCTCCAGTGAATTCCCACTGGCAACAAACATTTATAAAGGCATACTCTTATTACTCATTATGTCCATGTTTAAAAAGAATCTGAGATTAAATAATGAAATAGAAACTTCCTTTTGAAAAAACTTGCTAAGAACAGTTAAGGGTCATACACAACTCCATGCTCTTTACTCAGATTATGCTAAGAAAACAGTTACTGGATAAATACTTGTAGACTTAATGAAGAGATAGTTTTAAATATAGAACTGAGGTGTTATGCCTTTGTAATATTTCCCAACATGTCCCATTGCATATTCTGATTGGGAAGAACACAGATGCAGTTTGCAGAAAGGGTCACTTCTTATAACTAACAGGTCTATCTTTTGTGTAAAGGGCTTGGTCATAGCTCATGTCCCACCTATGTGGTTATGAAGCAGAGTTTACAACTTTGTGATCTTCTTTACTCAAAAGTAATATAGACTGCCTGTCAGTCCGTGAATAACCAATGAGTTACTTTCCTCAAGAAACTTACAGCTAAGTTCTTGTAAGTGTCCCTAGTGTGTAGAACAGGAACTATTCAAAGCTAAAGCTTTAACAAAATGACTATTTCAGAAAACGGCAACAGTTATTCCTGACATGAGGATGGCATTCTTTAATCAATTACAACCTCCCTCTGTCTGTGCTCAAATAATGCTTAGTGTTTACAGCTCATAATTTCATTTTTCACATGTTCCCCAGGCTTCTATTTCTTCCTGTTATTTACTTACTCTTCCATGTAAAGTGTCTTCAGGGATGTGCACGGGGAGAAAGCCTTACTTTTAAGTTTTTGGTGACACTTTAAAGATTCATCTGTTGCCCTGGTGGGAGGTAGTCATGGAAGGAAACCAGAATAAATCCTGTTTTTCTCTTGATAAAGTACAACAATTATGAAGATAAAAGTTTGGCCACGCTCACTCGGTTGGAATTAGTTCCTCTTTGCTGGTGAGTTTTCATTTTTCTCAATCATCTTGGTTACCTAACCTCATTGGAAGTAGTGTTAACAATCCCAGAGTGTTCAATCTCACATCACAGCGGTTTTTCAGCTTTGTGACAGGTCCCCCAGGACTGATCCTAGTTGGAAGGCATAGGGAGCATGGATGTGGATTCTGGGTGAAATCTTTTGGCAAGAGGGTGTGGGTGAGGCTTTGTGAAGTCAGAGGAGGTATATGCCTGCCATAGATTCTCTCTAAACTAGCTGGTACTTATCCTGGTCAATTATTTCTATCTTCTTCGTCATTCAGAATGATTCAGTTTGAACCTTATTCTTCGCTCGCCATCTAGCTATTGAAATATAATTGCTTCAGGGAATTAACTTAATATTTTTTCCTTCCTCATATATGTCTGCAATGTCACATCTTCTGTCCAATAACTGTTCCTCTACTTTGACTTTTTAAATGGGGCTGATTTACTCTAAGGTTACTTTCTAGAGGGGCTGTCTTTACTAATTAATTTGATTAATATGCAAATACATTGGATATAAAGTCTTATTTTTCAGATTTATTTCTCCACAGGAGTCAAATTTATCTTCAATCTCCAACTTCGTGGGAGATCGCCATTCCAAGATCTATCTAGAGCGAACATGTTTGTTTTGTTGTTTATAATTCTTAGGGAAAAAGTGGCTCCAAGGATTTTTCATCAAGAAGAACCTCCTGCTAATCTCTTTGTATGGAAGGTTAATTTGCATAGAAAGGAAATACAATTCTGAGTGACTGATACATAACCTCTTGTTAAAATGCGAAGAACTATGGTAACTCTGGGAGATGAGAATTTGCTAATCCTCAGCACACAACTGAAATGGTATAATCTTCATAGTACAGTTTTGATAAATAGGGTTCAGAAGATGAAAGCTGGGGTGCCTGGGTGGTATCTGCCTTCAGCTTGGCTCAGGTCCTGATCCCAGGGTCCTGGGGATGGTGCCCCACATCAGGCTCCCTGCTCAGCAGAGAGCCTGCTTCTCTCTCTCTCCCTCTGCCTGCCACCTGCCATCACACCCCCCCCTGCTCCTGCTCTCTCTCTTGCTCTATCTCAAATAAATAGATAAAATCTAATAAATAAATAAATAAACATACATATAATTTTTTTTCTCCAAAGAAGAGAGGAAGGGAAGACAGAGGAGTAAGAACTATAAGCAAGCTCCCTCTGACTCTGGAGTCAATTCTGCAAGGCCTTGATTCAGTACCACTCCGACCTTAAGTTGAAAATTCTTGGCTTAATAGATTTTCCAAATTGGAGATGTCTTGCAGCTTCATTTAATGCCAAGATAATTTTAGAGAATAGTACTATGTAAATCAGCAAATGAAAAATAATTGCAGAAACAACTACACGTGGAAACACCAATTAGCCAATAAATTCACTTAATTAGTCTTAATAGTTCCTTTTGCTCTTTAAGATGCTATTTAATACTTTAATGCTATTGTATGTGCATTGCATATTTTAAAACATTTTATTTAAATAATGTCCTTATAGATCAACTAACGGTCCTATTCGTTTAAAAATAAATCATGAATTACTTCACTTTCCAGTAGTACCGTTTGCAAAGTATTCTAATTATGTTGCATGTGGCTGCCTAAGGAATGAATGATTGCTCCTTACAAAAATAATAATGCAATGTGATTGATCCTAAACGGAGAGAATTCTATGGGTCCACTAGGCCTTGCCCTTTCCAGTAGTTTTTGTAGCTATGACTTGGAATTGACCAGATCTGTATTATCCCTTCCACTACCCATGCTACAAAGGGAAATGTGGCCTGCAGTGGTCTTAAGATGGGCTTTTTGGCTGCAGAAGGATGCGGAGATAGCCTCGGGGAACAGGAGATCATTACAAAACTTGACTCCCACTTCTACCTGGCTGTCTGCAACTGAGATAAACAGCTTGGGGCAATGGTGCTTGGAATCTCTGGGAAGGAGCTAAGAAGGCAGCAGCAGCAGGACAAGCCACCTAAGTGAGCAAGTACTGTCTTCACTCAACACCTAGTTGCTGCCTTTCAATACACTCGCCTGGCATTTTGACTTAGATAACTAATTATATATAATCCCCAGACACCAGGCCTGGCCTCTGCTTGGAACAAACTGCATTGATAGATCCACTATGTAAATGACCCTAGGCAGAAAGCAGTACCAAGAGGCAAATTCCTTTTATGATCTTACTCAGACCTGAATGGATGGCCTTTATTTACTGCCAAAATATTTCAATCAATCACTCAATAGATCACTATGAACTTGCCTGGGTTATTCTAGGATTTGGCAGGGCAATCCAGAAATTTTAAAATTAAATTTTAGATAAATACAAAAGGGCCGAATATACAAATTAAACATAGTTTATGATTACCAAAAAAGTCTATGATTTAAAAATATGCATTAAAGGGGCGCTTGGTGGCTCAGTGGGTTAAAGCCTTTGCCTTCAGCTCAGGTCATGATCCCAGGGTCCTGGGATCCAGCCCAGCATCTGGCTCTCCACTCAGCGGGGAGCCTGCTTCCCCCTCTCTCTCTGCCTGCCTCTCTGCCTACTTGTGATCTCTGTCTGTCAAATAAGTAAATAAAATTCTTTAAAAAATATGCATTAAAATCAGTCTAGAAATAAGTATTTCAAAATGTTTGTTTTGGGGTGGCAGGATTTTTAGTGTTTCATTTTTTTCTTTGTATATTTTCCAAGGTTCTGTACCAAGCATGCATATCTTTTACATTAGGAAAAACAACGAACAGCCCAAACAACAGCAACATAGACTTTTCTTTGTATTAAAGAATGTTCTGAATGTTCCTTCCCTAAGCTACTTTTTCCTATTACATTCCCTTTCACAACAGAAATTAATATGTTAGTGTACACATCTGCTCATAGATACACATGGTTTCAACATTTTACGTTCCTGCTCACAGACTTTCAACGACTGCCCGGCACAGCCAGGAAATTCGCACACAATCTGGCCATGAACTCCTTAATGTTATGCGGATCCACGGAGAGTCTGATTTACATGTCCTGCCAATGAAAGAATTGGTATGGCTTATTTCAGTGTGTATCTATACACGGCAGTGGAAGTTGGTTAAGGGGTCATTTTCACACAAGAAAACAATCGAGCCCTTTTTTCTTTTCTTTTTTTTTTTTTAAGATTTTATTTATTTATTTGACAGACAGAGATCACAAGTAGACAGAGAGGCAGGCAGAGAGAGAAAGAGGGGGAAGTAGGCTCCTCACCAAGCAGAGAGCCCGATGTGGGGCTCGATCCCAGGACCCTGGGATCATGATCCGAGCCGAAGGCAGAGGCTTTAACTCACTGAGCCATCCAGGTGCCCCAACAATCGAGCCCTTTAAAATCCTTTCCAATCACTTGTCTTCCCTGGAAACTGAAGGACCAGAATGCCATCATAATATTATGTCTTCCAACAAAATATACGAAGTACATAATCGAAATGAATTGTATTTCGAAGACTCAGCCAGAGAGTGAAAGCCTACTTAGACGATGTTAGATCTCTTCAGTTGTTAAATGGGAGGTTGAGGGACTACAAGAGACTCATCCCCAATCTTCTGCACTGAGAGAAAGTGAACCTGAGCAAGAAACCAGTGTGAAGAAACCAGTCCTCACCTAACTTTCAATTTTCCCCCAGCCTCTTTGGTGTGTTCACACTGCCAGTGGCCCAATTTTTTTCTAGATGTGTTACCATGGAGCAAAGTTTAGATCCATAAAGAAAGTACCCCTTTACTTTGACCTGTTTTATTCGGGAAATTTTTGTGTGTGTAAAAAAGAAGTCATTGCATAGTTTAGAAAAAATCTCACAAATAACTTGAAGCCTTATCAAATTTTAATTATCTTTGCTGAAAATTTTGGCTTAGGAACTACACTATCCCTGAATAATAATTTTTTTTTCCCATTACAACAATCCAAGTAACATTTTAAATGATTTCAACACAACTGGTAGTTAAAGTGGATGCTTAATGACAACAATAGCAAAGAGAGGATCATAAATAACTCATTCCTCTCAGAATGGTTAAAGAGTTCTTAAAAGTAGGTCTTCGTTTGGGAATGTTAAGATTGGTAGTGTTTGAGATACATTTGAGACATAACATGACGTCGAACATAAATAGGGTTTCAGTTCCTATCATCGCTATTTTGGAGACCAGCCCAGTTTCAGAGGAATACCGGCAGAATACCATTTCTTATTAGAAAACATAGCAGTTATGAGAAAAACAAAGAATTAAGGGTTTACAAAGAACTAGAAATGGTTCTTAAATGATCCAAGTCTACCCAGAGCCTCTGCCGGCAGTAATTGGATTTGGCTGACTAGTCCTGAGAGCAGAGCAAACAGATGTGAGGTGATCGAGCAGAACTTGCTCTTCTCAGTTTAAACAACCCATTATGAGAGGATAATGATGTGTGCAACTGGTAGTCACTGGAAACGTTTCCAATTCAGACCAAGTAATAAGACTAAGATGCTAATATATTTGATTCTACACAGGGTTGGAATCTAGTTGCTAAAAAGTTATTTTCAAACAATGATGGACCAGGTGTGCCTCGATAAATCAGATTTTTAGGACTTTTGGGGATAATTTAATGACAAGGTTTTTTTTTTTACCCCCCTTGTATAAATTATGACCAGACTCTAGTTTTCTCATAAATAAGATTGATGGCTCTTTGCAATCTGGCTACCAGGAGCAGCCAGGATGCATTTTAAAAATCTTAATTACTAGTTTGGAATATTCATGCAATTGATGGAAATGCCTTTTCCTAGAAATGGACCAAGTGATGAGTCAAAGTTAAACATGTCTTAACTTTTTATTAAAATCACTTAAAATCACTTTCTGGGTAACCTGTGACTAGTGTAACAAACTACTACAAAGCGGGTGGCTTAAAACAACAGAAATGTTGAACAAAAACAAAAACAGAAACAAAAACAAAAACAAAAAAAAACCCAAAACCAGAAATGTATTGTCTCACAGCTCTGGAGAGAAGTCCGAAATCAAGATGAGGCGGCGCCACTCCACCTGAGGCTCTAAGGGGAGGATCAGTCCCTTGTCTCCTCTAGTTTCTGCTGGCTGCTGGTATTCCTTGGCTTGTGATCATACTATCATTCCTTTTTATTCTGTCTTCACATCACCTTCACTTCTCTGTGTCTGTCTCTAAATTCTCTGTTTCTTTTATAAGGATACAAGTGATTGCATCTAGGGTCCACTTGGGTAATCCAGGCTCCTCTTAAGTTCTGTAATGTAATCACACCTTTGGCATATCAAGTAACACTCATAGGGTCCAGGGATTTGATATGGATGCCCTTTGGGAGGCCATTTTTAGGCTTACCCCACTATCTTCATTCCATTGTTCCTAAATATTTGTTAGAGTCACTCCAACTCAACATACTCGTGAATGTCTCTCAACAGAGTGTGGAATATATTGTCTTGGATTCCATTTAGTGTCTTATGGTCTACTATTTACCATTTGAATTCTGGCATTTTCGTTTCTCAAGGATTTTACTTGTTGCTCTTATTAATGAGAAAGAAAGGAAGAATGGATGGAAGAGGGAAGGAAGGAAGAAGAGGGGCAGGGGAGGAGGGGAGGAGAGATGGAGTGGGAGTATGGTGAGAAGGAAAGACACCAGTTCGCTATGCCGACTGAGACAACCGAATCAGATGTAGCGTGATAATCAGTCATGACTGTTGAGATATCCCAAATCGTGAGTCTGGGTTTTTGTCTTGTTTTGTTTTCGTTGGTTATGTATGTAGGGTCTATGATATATGGTTTTCTTCACATCTGCACCCTGCTCGTGTGTGCACACTCTCTCTCTTGCTCTGCACTCTCTCTCTCTCAAATAAATAAATAAATACATAAATAAACTCTTTTTAAAAAAAGATGGTTTATAAGCAAGCAAGAATTGAAAGTCTTATCTATTGGATAGTCTATAAAAGTCTGAGGGTTCCAAGTCAGGCATTTCAAAGTGTGCGTCAGTAGATCCAGTGAGGGTTCATTTTATATGTCAGCATGACTAGGCCCAGATATCTGATCAAACACTATTCTGGGTATTTCTGTGAGGGGGGTTTTGGATGAGAAAAATACAAGAGTGGGTGAGTAACGTAGAATGTTCTCCCTAAATGGATGGGCTTTGTGCCATCGGATGAAGAACTTCATAGGACAAAAAGGCTGATCTCGCCGCCACCTCTCCCTGAGTAAGAGAGTATTCCTGCCCTTGAGTGGGGCATCAGCTTTTCCTGCCTTCAAACTGAAACAGAAACACTGGCTCTTCCTGAGTGTAGAGCCAGCTGCCCTTCAGACCTGAACTACACACCAGTTGTCCTGGGTCTCCAGCTTGCCAACTCCAGATCCTAGAACTCGTCAGCCTCCATAATTGCATGAGCCAATTCCTTATAATAAACATATATCAACATCTATGTCTGTATCTACATATCAATATCCACACATATACATACATTTGATTCTATTTTTCTGGAAAACTCTGACTAATTCAACGGCAATTTGATGTTGCACCATAAAGTCAGGCAGAGTCTTGAGAGATATTCATAATTTAATTAGATCACAATACAATATCCATAGACGTAAGGAGGATAAAAAGACTCTTCAAAAACAAAACAAAAACACACAGAGAGAATAGAATGTTATAGTAAGAATAGTAATTAATCAATGGAAATGACTATTACAGTGGCTTTGGGCTTCTGTGAGTTGGTATCAGATGTAGGAATCTAAATCCTTCAGTACAGTGGACAAACCCCTCAATGTCACTTCATGTGGGCACATGCACAAAGCCACTCACTGTAACAGCGGGCTCAGTCTGGGGATGCGGGTTATGTGTTAGAACCTGGTCCTCATTCAGGTGATCTTCTGTGCCTCAAGAGATCTCAGCATGCTGAGAAGGCGACAATTATAAGGGAAGGGCATTCCCATCATGCATAAAATGGTTGATTCCTGGATGGGTAAGCATCCTTTAGTCCCAGACAGATTTAGAATTAAGAAGAGAAATACGTTAGTAAGAAACAAAACCCATAGTATCAAATAATTTTGCATTAAAGAGTCTGTACATTTGATATTTAATGTGCTTATGATATGAAGCTATTTTGGCCAATTAGAGTAACAGTAAATTGGAATTATGATTGCAATTTATAATGTGATGAGTAAATGATTTAGACTTGTAGTTTTAAGTTGAAATCTTATTAAATTTGCATACAAATTTAAAGCTTTAAAAGAACTTAACAATAATCATATTTCATATTTATAAGTATTTAATTGATGAGTTATCCATGTATGCATGTATCTCATTTGTTAAGCAGACAATTTAAAGTACTTAAAAGGAAATTAAATATATTAAGTTTAGAATTAAAGCTTTAGCTATTTAAAAATGTTTAACTACATTTGAAAATGAGACAAAATCATTAATCAAAGTTCCCTTAAGAGCAATTTTTAAAACTAGCTTGACTTATAAATAGGGTAATAAAGTTTGTGAGCTGAACTCAACTTTTAAGTACGACCATGATTTTGATTATGTAATTTCGATGGTGCCCTATCTAGTTTTAAAACCAAAGTTTCCTCTGACCAGTCTTGTCTTTGCACAATCGTTGTCCTCATTTGCCCCTGACAATAATCCTGCAGTGTCCCATTGTGGTGTTGGACAAACACCACAAACAGCATGACCGTTCTGGAGGAGCTGGAGAAGAAGCCAGGACCCAGCTCCCCAGGACCAGCAGTGAGGGAGACTTGGTGAGAAGTCACCTGGTCTCTTCCCGCCTAGACTCTGAGCATGTGCAGATCAGGAGTCCCTGGGGCACCTGGTTGGCTCAGTCAGTGGAGCAACAGACTCTTAATCTCGGGGTTGTAGGTTCAAACCCCATATTGGGTGTAGAGATTACTTAAAAAAATCTTAAGGGAAAAAAAAAGGGAAATCCTTCCTTCAGGGTTAATTAAAGGGTATCAAGGCAAGGACACAGAGAACCACTACTTTCTGAGTATCTTGCAAGAAGTTATTGATGAATAAGGAATCACCAAGTTAAAAAAGTATCAATTTTTGTTATCCAAGGTACAATCAAGAGACAGAAAGGTAAAAGGAAATAATCTGTTACTACTGTTTCCAACAGAAATTCGGAGAATTCCAGGAGCTCTTCAAAGGGAGCATGCTGGTAAACACAGTTAATCTATCCTCATAGTTAAGTTTGTATTAGTGAAAATTTGGGAGTGAAGGCTAATCATCAAATATCACTATGAAGGTTCTCAACTCAACATAAATAGAGATCTTTCACCTTTTCCTGTAGCTCTTCATGGAAGAAATAAACAAAAACTAAAAGAGAAAAATAAAGCAGAGAGTCACATTTTCCTTTACCTAGTGAGTGGTTCAAGCTCTTATTGGGGTCCTCCATTTTCCTAGTATGCTCACTTCCTTGTAAGGACTATTCAGCCCTGTGGCTTTTGGGGTGCCTGAGTGACTGAGTCGGTTAAGCAGCTGCCTTCAGCTCAGGTCATGATCCCAGGGTCCTGGGATCGAGCCCTGCATCGGGCTCCTTGCTCCGTGGGGAGCCTGCTTCTCCCTCTCCCTCTGCCTGCTGCTCCCCCTGCTTGTGCTCTCTCTCTCCATCAAATAAATAAATAAAATCTTAAAAAAAGAGAAGAAGAATCATGGTTTTCAAAGACTTGCTGTGGTTCAAAGATGGTGAGAGTATGTCAAAGTAGCTTTGCCCAGTGAAGAGTGAGCAGAAGTAGAAAGATGTGACAAAGCTACTTTTGTGGATGTGAAGGACACCTAGAATCAGGCTATTCTCACCAATGCCATGAAAATCTCATTATTGAGTGCATAAGGAAACGTGCTTTCTAAACTTAAATGAAAGAAAACAATGAAGGCCTGTAAGTGGAATGTTCTTTTTCAGTCAACCTTAAGCCTTTATTTTTTAAGGATTTCTGAAACTTTATGTTTCCTAGGACAAAATAGCCATCTCAGTCAAACTTTTTTATTCCTCAATGAGTTCTTCCCCAAAATAATGAAATAGCTCTGAGAATTGCAGAACTTACTGAAAATCAGCAGCGTTTATATGGACATTGTGGCTATTATGTAACCCCTCCCCCAAACTGGTAATCACTCTTATTATGGATGGTATTAATAATTCTTCTCTTACTGGCAGGTTGAGGTTAGGAATACCTTCTCTTTGACTGTCTGTGAAACCTTTTTGCCCTAGGTAGAATAATCATTTCGGAGTCAACCCTTCAGTGGCATGTGCATTCATCGAAAATGGCAATGCATTCTTTTTTCCTAGTGTTGGTTCCAATCACCGGTAGATGGACATGAGCTAGCCAGAAGATGTGAACCACAAATACATGTATGGTTAGTGAGATACATGTATAATATATATGCAGGACATGCAAATATATATTCTTATAAATAATATAGTATATATATTATATATATTCTGTGCAGTATGTACAGATATACATCTTTTCCTATGTAGCTTGAATTTAACTAATTTGGGGCAGATTAATTTTCTTTCCTAGGTTGTCAGATCTAAGTGGGTATGGGATCCATATCTGATAAAAAACGGAATTAGCCCAGAAATAAGGAACTGACTAAAAGCAAACAAATTAAACGACACTAAAAGGAACATGCTAGTCTCTACAGGAGAAGAGAACCAGCTTCCGTGGTAGAGTATGGTGCATTGGATTCTTAAACAAGAAGCCTTTTTTTAAATTTTTTTTAAAAAGATTATTTATTTATTTATTTATTTGACAGACAGAGATCACAAGTAGTCAGAGAGGCAGGCAGAGAGAGAGGAGGAAGCAGGCTCTGTGCTGAGCAGAGAGCCCGATGTGGGGCTCGATCCCAGGACCCCGGGATCATGACCTGAGCCGAAGGCAGAGGCTTTAACTCACTGAGCCACCCAGGTGCCCCACCCCCGCCTTTTTTTTTTAATGAACCACTTTTTCTTCCATATCCAGAGGACTGCTGGGTTCTGAGTTCCATGTACAGGTACAGCTGGTAAATGGCTGCCAGATACATCCAGGTGCTGTAATCCTACGCATACTAGCACAGGAGCACTTGGGGAGACTTGGGGAGGACAGACAGAGCAACGCAACTACAGTCCCTTTGGTGGACAGTGGATTGAGGACAGATGTCTCATCTTTAAGAAATGTTCTCTAGGTCACCGTGACTGAAACCGGTTAAAGTAGAAGGCAAATCCCCAAACCACCTTAACCCCGTGGTAATATAATGACGAAAGTGTCCTCAGTTGTACCCCTCCCTATATCCATGCCCCCCATAAGGGAGCTCTGCAGCCCCTTCCCCTGCCCATCGCCGAGCAGTGGGGTCCACTCCCCCCCCTTAAATGTGGGCTCCCTTTGTAGCCTGGCTCACTTCTGTGCCTGCTTCCTCCCTCTCTCAGAACCTTGCTTCCATCAGGGGAACAAACCCAGGCCAGTCTGCGGGACGATGAGGGGCCCAGGGACCAGAGTGACAGCCAGCCAGCATATCCAGTCCCCCGGCTGAGCTGCCAGCTGACCGCTGAGGTGTGGGAGAGCTTGTCAAAGATCAGCCAAGCCTGGACCAGATCAGCAGAACCATGCTGCTGACAGATAAGCTGTTGAGGAAGAAAAACCACTGGGTATCGAAGCTGCCAGCCTTTGAGGGCTCTGTTGTGTAGCCGTATCCAATGAATCCAACTCACCAAAGGAAATACCAAGATGCCATCGCTGAGTGCATGCACCTGTTCACCTCCATTTATCCCTCCACCTGTAACACGCAGAAAGACCTCCCCATACTACCGACGGCCTGACACGGTATCCCTACGATGGAAGCAGGGATCGCCTTCTGCAGGGGCAAGTCCGCGGGTGCACAGACGGCAGGGTTTCCCGGCACCCTTCTGGCTACCTTAGGAGCTTTCGCATTCCAGAATAACTTCTGACTCGGTCGACAGTGCTCCTGCATGTGTCTGTAGTCAATCAACTCGCCCTTTTTCACTTTATTGAACCTAAAGAGCAGCCAGAGTCTGTTCAGAAGCCACACACGAGGCTCCCTCCTGCCTACAACCATAGCAATAGACCAGACAGCTTTCTGGTTCACTGTAGAAACTCTCTTTCTAGGAAGACAACAGGGTAACAGTAAAAACAGGTAGAGCCAGGCATTCAGAACCTGGCCAGGAAGACTCGAGCACACCCACAGAAATCAGCACCCTCTACCCCAGGTAGATACGAAACCGACGATAACTTAGAGCTGCCCAATCTCAGCCCACCCTGGAGATAACATGCTTTGTGATGTTGCCCTGCCTCATGTAGGGAAAAGAGCACTGGACTGGAAGTCAAGCGGTGTGTTTCTGTCCATGTTCTGCCTTGTGCTGGTGTAACTGTCTGTGTCTCCTGGACGCTTTAATACAAGATCAGTGCTGAGGATCCTCCTGGTCCCCTAATTTCATGCTCTCCCCGTGCTATGTGCATTTTTTGGTTTCTATCTGTGAATGAGTGTACAGAATTCAACACGATGTAGTGGGAAGACGTCTGCTCAGAGACTCCTGAGTCCTACCCCTGCCACCAGCGTATGGGAGGGACCTAGAGCACATTCTACCTCTCTGCATGTCAGTTTGTCCCACTGTCAAATGGGTCATTCATTTGGACTAAATGATCTCTGAGGTCCTTTCCAGCTTAGAATGCCTGATTTAATAATGATCCAAGGATATATGTTTTATAACTTGATTTCTAAAAAGAGATTCTGACCAAGACTTTGGCGCCCAGAGACTGAGCCGTATTCAGGCAGTCATTTCACAGAGCCAGAGGTAAGGCAGTATATTTGATTTGTGATAAGGAGGACCAGTGGGCTGTTATTTGGGGAAGTGCTTCTGGTGCCAAGAGAAAGGTCATCTGCCACCAAAACCGAGTGTCTTCTCTACTAGGACAGTTGTACAACATTGTGTTATGCCCCAGGAAGTTCTGGAAAGCTTGTCATTTACTACGGACATAAAATGGTGTGAGAGATGCCCAGATAATGCTTTTGGGTCAGACTTACCCTCAAACATAAGGTCCTCCACACAGTCTTTGTAACACAGAGACAGAGGAGACCAATTTTCAGGACCTCCTCACTTCCAAGAATATAAGACCTAGACACTCTGTGATGGAAGGTTTTCTAAGCATGGATTTGGGGAACCCCTGCTGGATGTGTCACCAAGGGCTGACTATATTCACTCGAACTCACAGTATTTCAAAAAGTATGATGGACAGTTAGCATCTGATGTGGTAGTATATAACAATGACATATTGGAATATATAGGCATGGCCAGACTCTGGAAAAACTCTACCAGACACAAAAGTTGTCCCTGTCCTCCTCCACCCCTCATCTGCCATGCCTACTCTTTCTTTCAAAACCTTCTCAATCTTCTTATGGCTCAGACTTCCTTGGATTGGGCCCCACATGTATTTTACTACATGGTTGGGTTGCATTCCATGCTGGCTTTGGGATAATTTTTACCCACATTCTTTAAACAAACAAAAAGCTTACTTGTTCTTTACCCTGATGAATTTATCTCTACCTTGTTTTTGGTGACAGCTGAAGTAATGGATGAATCCTCTTCATGTTAATGAGTTTATGTGTTAGACATAACATATAATGCCCTAATCCCAATAGGAGAAATTTAGGACAACCTTGCCTCCTGAAGGAATTCATAAAGGATGGGGGGGAAAAAAAGTCCAGATATCTCTAACATCATCAATTATAAAGCAATACAAATTAAAACAACACAGTGCCATTTTTCATTTATCAGACTGACAAAGAAATTAGGCCTTGATGCTGGTAAGGGTGTCATGTGATACTAGAAATGGGCATAAGAATTTGGAATTATGTACCAGGAACTTTTTTTTTTAAGATTTTTATTTATTTATTTGACAGACAGAGATCACAAATAGGCAGAGAGGCAGGCAGAGAGAGAGAGAGATGGGGAAGCAGGCTCCCTGGTGAGCAGAGAGCCCAATGTGGGGCTCAATCCCAGGACCCTGGGATCACGACCTGAGCTGAAGGCAGAGGCTTTAACCCACTGAGCCACCCAGGCGCCCCAATACCAGGAACTTTTAAGTAAAAGTTCAAATGCCCTTTGGCTCATTATTCCTTCCAGGACTCAACCCTAAAATCATATCGGAGGTAAGGACAGAGATTGGTATAGTATGTTTTGAACACATTACTTATGGCAAAACCACATACATTTACTATGAAACATATTTCTTAGTAATGGCATTTTATAGAACCATCACAAATTATGTTTTTTTATATTATATTAAACAAAAATAATATATAAATCTGTATATATGATATTTTCTCAAATCACCTACTTAAAAAATAAAATGGGGATAAGAATTTTAATAATGATCTTCTGAGATTAATACATTGGAAGACGATTTTAGTTTTCTCCTTTAACCTTTTCTTTATCTGCCCATTTTTTAAAATAATGAGTATAAATTATTCTTATAATCAGAAATAAAATTCCTTGAAAAATCACAATAAAAGCAAAGAAAGTCTTTAAAGCCCAAGCGGATCAGATCTTTATGAGCCAAGCAACCTGTTGGAGATCCTTCAGTCCCAGGATGTGTGACCTGACTTTCCCACTCACATACCCCACACAAGACCATGAGCCTGAAAGCTGCTTCCATGATTTGGTGAGGCCGAAGAGAGCAGTGGCCCTGAGCAAGGCACCCACCCTCCTGCCTCGCACCCCTTCATCGGAAGCAATTAGAGAAAATTAGCTCTCCGCACAAGGAAGCCAACTGCATGGTTGGCCAGCAGGAACCACCGCGGGATAGAAAGCATGTCCCACAGGCACGCTGAACCCTTGAGTGAAGGCGGATGGCAAATCTGGCCTAATGAAGACTGTGTACACCCCTCCTATTGGCTCTCAGCCAGTCGACTCATTTAGTCTGGATCTGAGAGAGAAACAACACACTCTTCATATTCAGAGTGGGAAGTCCTGAGTAGCTGTAAGTAAATCGCTTCTTTGGAAACCGACAGAGGGAGAGACAGAGAAAACTTACTATCTAGCCAAGGCCCTGGTTTGACATTGGGCATAGGACCATCCTTATGGTCGGATGGGGTCCTGTGCCCATTTACATCCATCTCAAACTTTCCAAGACTTTGAAAATTCCTATAGCCTTGATTATCCCTGAACAGTATCAACTGCAAAGTCACGTCATCAAATTCCTCGTGCGCTGGCCTCTGAGAGTGGGACAGTTTGCGAGGAGGGACGTTATCTTCACTTGCACCTTCAAGTTTCAAAATATCCCTATCCCAGTACTCATTTACCTAAGCATTCGTATCTGAAAGTGATGAATTCAGTATTTCCTGGTCATGTACATAAGTGTTCATATTAATTTTTTTCATTGTGATAAAATACACACGAGAATTTCCATCTTGATCGTTTTTAAGTGTGTAGTTCAGTGGCATTAAAGACACTCATATCTTTCTGCAACCATGGCCACCATCCATCCTTCAAACTTCTCCATCTTCCCAAACTGAGCCATCATACACATGAAACTATAATTCTGTGTCCTCCCCCACCGCAGCTCCTGGGAACCATCATTCTACCTTTTGTTGCTGTGAACTGACCTATCCTAGGTTCCCTGTGGAAGTGGAATCATATAGTACTTGCCCTTTGGTGTGTGGCTTATTTCCTTAGCATAATATTTTCAAGTCGAGCCAAAATTTTGAACTAACGAAATCTCTAAGCTGAATAAGCCATCAGGTAGAGTAATTCTCACGTATTTCCGGTTTCTTGCATTTTATTTTTCAAAGGTCTCTTTTGACCAGGGCTGCTCTTTTGAATGTCCTACAAGGTTGGACAGATTCTCTCACCGAGTGCGTGTTTACCCTGCCAACGGAAGTAGCAGGCAGAGTTGAGATAACCACTTGGTGGGGATATTGCAGAAGTTTGAATGAGATGAGCTTGAATCTCCCATTCTACTCTTACAACCTCGTGACTTTTACAAACGTTCTTGTTTGTTCATTCACTTATTCATCTGGGGAATCTGTTAGCATTTACTGAGTCCCTGCTGCATGTAAATGACAGACATTGACGTAATGTGGAGCCTGATGATATTGACTTGGCTGCCGACCTCTGCCGTAGAATCAGGAACTTAGGCACTGCCCCGACAGACTCACTTTTGCTCTCAGTCAGCTGGCACCGGCGAGTCGACCCGGGGAGGGCTGCCAGTTACCTACATGGCTGAGTGGAGACTTTGGCTTCTGATAGAGGTTCCTTGCTTGAGCTACTCTATATATCAGCCGGGGAAACACGACAGGCTCCAATGCCAATCTGGGTGCCGATGATTCCTACTGAAAACTGGTATTACCTAGAATATGATCTAGAAATACCAAGAACCTTTGGAATTTGAATAGGAATGCACAAGTTATTTCTCTGTCACTGATTAACACTGTGATCTGGGGCAAGTCACTTAAACTTTCTGAGCCTCAATTTTCATCAGGAAAATGGGAATAATAAATACCCAAGCCATAGACCTCTTGTAGGAATAAAATGAGTTAGTGAATAAAAAGTGACTTGCATAGGGCTTGGTACACAGAAGCCATTAAAATGTAGGGCCTTGTTCAGAGTCTTCCCCAAAGACACCTGTCTTCACAATTCACACACAGCTCTGCCACAGACCTACACCTGCAAGCACTGAAATCAAGTTGGGACATCTCCCTGGCTTCTTTAGGATTGCTGACAGGGGACCGGGAAAGTCAGCTTCAGAAAGGCCATCATGTTAGTGTGACAGAGAGAGCTGTCACTTTATCCATCAGCATAATAAACTTGAAAGTGTAAAAAGAGGTTAAATCCAAAGAAAACAACTTCTCATGGGAATTGGGAATCAGATCTGAGTATTTCTCTGGATGGAGGATGTAATGGTGTGGAACAGGGTCTTGAAGTCCCAGGACCATGGGCTTCAGTGGCCACCTGCTCCGGGGTGGTGGGTGAGGGGCAGGCTGGTCCACGGAGGGACTCCTGTAACCCCAGGAGGCAGGGTGGAGTTTGGCAACCCACAGAGAGCAGTAGCTGTCTGGGCAAAAATCTACGAGTGAAAGCCAGTGGAAGGGAGACAGGCTGTTCCAGTAAAGGTAAGGGAGTGGCTCTGAGTGGTCTGTGGAGATGTGCCCACACACGGGATTCTTCCTGACCAAAGCTTGTGGGTAGTCCACTCATGCAGCAGGCAGAGCAGCAATGCTGACAGGCTTTCTGAGAATGGCGGGGTGTTTGCCTTCAACAGCTCAAAATGGAAATCATGTCACTAATTAGAAACGACGCCTGCAAGACCATGTCTGGAACAGGTCCGGATTTTCAACTTGAGCAGGAGTGGGGAGTGAACTATGGTTCCTCATTTTAGTTGCTTTAAGTGGGGCTTGAGTTGCATTTTAAAGATTTTATTTATTTTTATTTATTTGACAGAGAGAGAAGGAGAGAGAGCAAGCAAGCACAGGCAGAGGCAGAGGGAGAAGCAGGTTCCCCACCGAGCAAGGAGCCCGATGTGGGACTCGATCCCAGGACGCTGGAATCATGACCCGAGCCGAAGGCAGCCGCTTAACCAACTGAGCCACCCAGGCGTCCCTTGAGTTGCATTTTAAACACACACATGATAGCGCTATCTTTTTTTTTTTTTTTGATCTTGTTTTCTTGAATAATTTGGTTTTCTCAGTTTGTTCCTAAATATCTTTATCGTCTACCTTTTCATTAATTTTTTTCTACAACTTAAGAGTCAAGCTGTTGTTTCTGTTTATGTATTAGAACGTCTGCCCCCCCTTCTCGCAACAATGGGGAAGGTTCATACATATTCATTATTCTCGATTATTGAATGCCATGATAAATGTTAATCCAGGCCCTCTGAGGAGCAGATTCTTAAGTGGGATAAAATGCACAAGGATTTTATTAGGGAAAATGTCTTACGAGAAAATATTGAGGGACCTGGGAAAGGCTGGAGGAGCCTCTGGACTGAGATGCTAGCCTGACCCTGGCTGAGGGAGGAAGGGAGGCAGGAGGTTAGGCCAAAGTGTCTTAGATGCTGTGCTGTGGAGGCAAGGCTTGAGTAGAATGTGGGGGACTCCTGGAGCCAAAGCTGTCTTCAGGGGGAACCCCCATTCTCCTAGGAAGGAGCCAGCCTGAGTATCCCTGCCCTGTGCAGTAACTGGCTGGGGCAGCCTGTGGGAAGGACGATGGCCCAGGGCAAACGCTGTGACAGAGTCCAGAGCACACATTTTGGGTTGATAGATGACATGCTCTGTAGTTGGAAGTCTTAATGGTTACTGGACTAGGAGAGCTTCTCAAATCTGGCACTAGGACTGGAGAACTCTTTGTGGCGGTGGCTGTCCCGTGCATAGAGGAAGATTAGCAGCATCTCTGGCCCCTACCCACAAGCTACCCAATCACCTTCCCCAGTCCTGACAATCAAAATGTCTACAAATACGGTTAAATGTCCCTTAGGGGTCAAATCACTTCTAGTCGAAAAACACTAGACTAAGGGAATCTAAGTAAATTTTGGAAAATTTCTCAGGGATATTATAAAACCAGAGGGAAGGGTAAAATATAAATTATTTATAATTTATATATTATTTATACATATATATAATCGAATTATATATAATGATTATTAAGAAAAAAAACTCAGGGGACACTTGGGTGGCTCAGTTGGTTAAGCGGCCGCCTTCGGCTCGGGTCATGATCCCGGCATCCTGGGATCAAGTCCCACATCGGGCTCCTTGCTCGGCAGTGAGCCTGCTTCTCCCTCTGCCTCTGCCTGCCTCTCTGTCTGCCTATGCTCGCTCCTGTGCTCTCTCTCTATCTGACAAAATAAATAAATTAAAAAAAAAAAATCTTTAAAAAAAAAAAAAAGAAAAAAACTCAGCTAGGGAATTCCAGGTAAGCAAGACTCCTGCAGTATAATCACCTACTACTGCCTGGATATTAGCTTCTATTCCAGGTGAAGTTTCTTGTCCTGAGATGAACTTACAGTCAAATGTCTTAAAGCTTAAAGATGTAAAAACAAAGCTGAAAAAATTAAATAGGTGCCTTTTTAGTTCAATGTGTCACATTGTAAGGCAAGCACATGCCATGCTGACTTTTTCAGAGATGGATAAAAATACCTCATCTGCAGTAGGTATGGACATGACAATGACAGGATATGGTGACTTCATCTTTAATTCACAAGTAACCCATGCGTTAGGAACAGAAATTAAATTCAGGAACAAGGCAGATGAGATCTCAGACTTGATCTTCACCAAATCACCTATCAGCCTTTGACCTGCTGGCTTCTGCAAGGTCATAGGTTAACATCTGATAGGGGCCTTCACCTGGAGGGCACGGCGGAGCCCCACATTCCCTTGAAGTGGCACTGGGTGTGGCCGCCTGAGCGTTCGAGGGGTCCCAACTCAGCTGTATCTCACCTGGACCTCTTGACCCATTCTCACCTCCCCCAACCCACATGTACACACGGCAGCCAGAATGGCTTCTCTGAAATAAGTCAGACTCTCCTTCCCTTTTACTTAAAAGCTTCCGAGGCTTCCCAGTTCCTCCTAGTAAAGACAGAATTCTTACTGTGGCCGAGAAGGCCCACATCCTCGCTACCCTGAGCTTGGTCTGGAGGCCAGTGGCAGTGGTGGCAAGGACATCAGCAGGGGAGTGTGCTAGAAAACCCCTCTCAGGGCCTGTCCCACACTTACAGAATCACGGTCAGCACTTCAACAAGCTCCTTGGAGGACTGGTACCAACAGTGGGGGTGGAGAAGCTCAGTTCTCGTGCTCTGACCCGCAGTAACCTCTCTCACCTTCTCTCCCTGCCCTCTCCCCTGGCCCCCTCTTCCCTAGCTATTTTGGGGCTCTTGGGGACATTCAGCCTGCCAGCCATGATCCAGCCTCAGGCTTCTGCTCTTCTGCTGGCTCTCTCACTTCCTTCGGGTGCCTGCTTGGATGTCACCTGGCTTGGTGGCCTCTCCGGACCGCAGTAGCTAAGGCTCTTCGGGGCTCCCCCACCCACCCCCCACTCTGCCCAGGGCCTTCTTTAAGTCAGGGCACTCGTCTCCACTTGCCATGGTCTATACTGGCATACACCCTTATTGTCTGTCTCCAGGCCCACGAGAGCAGGGACTTTGGGTGTATTTTGCTCACTGCTGGATCCCCAGACCCTGAAGCAGTGCTAGCAACACGATGGGCTGCTAACAGGTAATCGTGGACAGAACAAGTCACTGAGTCACGCACTCTCACAGGACAGAACCCCTGGACAGGGAGAAGGCTCTGCAGGAACACAGAGTCTGGGCTGCTTCTGATCGCCTCACACTGGCCTGGCCGCCTCATCGGATGTGGTGCGACGCTGTCCTCAGGCCAGAAATGAACTGGGACCCAAGGCAAGTCTCTGGCTGTGGGGCAGATTTTCTGCTCAGTAGGATAAGCCAGATCAAGCGGAGGATATGGGGAACAAAGCACAGAGCTGCCGCTCCCCTTCTGGCACATGGGACCATCAGCCTGTGCATTTCATTTAGACAATGTTTTTTTGGAAAGAGAAATGGCCAATGTTTCCAAAATGTACGTGATTTTTTTTTCTTTCCCAGAGAAAGATTAATCTTTACTTCTTCTAAAAAGTAACCTGTTTATACATTTGCTGGAGGATTTGTCTGGAGAAAAATTAAAATAGGAGAACTTATTTGACACATCTGGAGCAGATGGGCATGTTTTGTTTGGCTTCCTGTAGCTGTTTAAACTGGGGTAGGGATGGGGAAATGGTAAAACTGTCTGAAGACTCAGGTGGCTGGGAAAAGACTAGCATGGAATGTGGGGGGAAAGAAAGAAGAAGCCAAATAAAATGTAGCAGGCTGACTCATTGAAAGTCTTTCACTCTCTTGCACAGTCAAAGCTACATTTTAAATGTTAATAGGAAAAAAGAAACTAAGGCACAAGAACAAAACTATGAGTGTTTAAGGTTGAAGACCATTCCCCGTATATGAACATTTTGCTCCCATCTATTCTTGGGTCTCCCGAAGCCTAAGACAGTAGAGCCTGGAGAACCACTAGAGAGAAGAAAACCTTCTCCCACCCCCTCGATACTCTCCTTAACTTCTCAATTTCTCTTTCTTTCTTTCATATTTTATTTATTTATTTATTTATTTATTTATTTGACAGAGAGAGAGAGATTGACAGCAAGAGCTGGAACACAAGCAGTGGGAGTGGGAGAGGGAGAGGCGGGGTTCCTGCCAAGCAGGGAGCCTGATGTGGGGCTTGATCCCAGGACCCCGGCATCATGACCGGAGGAGAAGGCAGATGCCTAACCGACTGAGCCACCCAGGTGCCCCTTAACCTCTCAGTTTCAATGAAAACTCTTCCCAGGAAGTGTGGGTGGGTTATGGATGCAGCCAGGGACAAGAGGAAGTTTCGAGGGTGGGGTAGAGACAGAGTAGCTGTGAAAATTTTGGAGCTACATGGAATAGAACTGTATGGCGAGGAGAGAGTGTAGGAACTAGTAGGATGCTCTTGGATCCTTGCATATCCTTAGTTACTGAAGCACAAACAGATTATCTAGTTACCCCTGTCATTGTCTTTATTCATGTTTCCTGGTTTCCTGTCTGGGATTGATTTTCTTTTTCTTCCCCTCCTCCCCCAACCCTCCCACTCTCCCACTCTCCCACTCCCCCACACTCTGCTTTTTTTTCAGCAATATAAACAAACTGTAGGCATTTTCTGTTCAACTGTAAGGGATATTTGTCAAAAAAAAAAAAAGGAAACATATTGCATGGAGCACTGGGTGTGGTGCATAAACAATGAATATTGGAACACTGAAAAAATAAAATAAAAAAATTTTTTTTAAAAAAGCAGAAATTGATATACCACTTCAATGGGTAAAAATTTTTTAAAATAAATATTTAATTAATCAAATAATTAAATAATTAAGTGGAAACAAAGACATGAATCCCCTCAGTTTCTGGAGGAACAACGCTTAATTTTCACGCACCATGTTACCAGAAATGGACACTGTTCTGGGGAGAGGAAATCACTTTGGATAGAAACTGTGGATCACCTCTCACATATTAGAAAAATGCCAATGGGAACGAGTTTACTAGCCAACAGCTCCAACACAATTCTGTTAGTAACTTTGAAAAAACATCAGTCTTTAAAAATGTTTCTCATTGGGGCACCTGGGTGGCTAGGTGGGTTAAGGCCTCTGCCTTCAGCTCAGGTCATGATTCCAGGGTCCTGGGATCAAGCCCCGCATTGGGCTCTCTGCTCAGTGAGGAGCCTGCTTCCCCCTCTTTCTCTCTCTGCCTGCCTCTCTGCCTACTTGTGATCTCTGTCGGATAAATAAATAAAATCTTAAAAAAAAAATGTTTCTCATTTCAGGTTTCCAACCTACCGCAAACTACTTAAAAAACAACATTCTCATAATTACCCATTTTTAGGAATAAACTACAATGATTAGGAATTCCAAGTCAATCGATATTGTATCTCAAGATGCCGCTTTTTAAAAAATGTATCCAGTGATTCTATTGTAGCAGCTGATTCTTAAATCTCTCAAACCTTGCTTTAATTAAGCACCAAACAAACGTAATAGTTCTCTGCAATTATGCAAGAATATTTCTGCAGTTTACTTACTCTACCTCCACCTCAAAACCTGCTTTCTGCTTTGTTTTTTAATATTAAATGATTTTTCTGGTAACAGCAGGTAAGAAGAAGTAAGTCCTGGGGGTTTACAAATAAAAGAAGTGGTACCTTTCTGCCTTTCTTTGGAAGATATCCTGGCTTTTTGTGTGTGTGTTCTTTTCTGATTGTTTTTGTGCCAGAAACAATAACTGCACGTATTCCAAAAGTTAGGAGTGGTTGGGAATCTCATCGCATTTTTAAATTGCTTCCAAACACTTTAAATGATGAGTTTTTGGACGAGAAAAGACAGAAAGAAAAACAAGCCTCCATCTGCCCCACAACCACAAAGCACATATGCAACTCATAGCACAGGGTGTGTGCACAAATATATGAGCGTGGAAATTAGCCACAAACAGACTGATAACACGCTTAGTCCAATGGTTCATCATCCTGCCTCTACACATTCTCTCTTCAGACTTTGGCAAATTTATGGAGAAACGAACACAATTTCAGCCAACTACTTCTGGACTCTATCAACGGGCTCATTATTTTGTCAATCAAAATGCAACTCTTCAGCCCTCTGAACGTTAAAAAAAAAATACTCCTTTCAATTGAAAGTGTGCTTATCAACCTTTTCTCCCACCAAATAATTTGATAAAAGTCCCAATGGTGTTTCTAGTATGGCCGAAGGAAACATTGATTTATTTTACTGGGAACCATGAATATGTTGGGACAGATCTCTAAGATAACAGTTACCTGGTGAGCCACAGTCCAAAAGGTGTACTGACATTTTGGTCAATAATGCATGACCCCACTGGGATACAGAGGCAAGGTGACCTTTAGGCTCGTTTATGAGAGAGGAGTATGCCTTCCGTGAATGCTCATCACCCCTTCTCTGAGCCCCATGTCTGCAGCAACCCAGCTCCCCTCTCTAGGTCCATGGCAGTCTTCTAAACTAAGTGTGCTCTGAGCTATCTCCTTACCAACCTCAACTGGAAAAGTGCCTGTCTGTGAGTCATTCCCTCAGGGTCCTACTTTCTGACATTGGGCAAGGTAACAGATGCTACCAAAAATGTTACTGGCTAGTATTCAGTCCGCAGGTGCCTATTCCAGGAAGAACTGGAGTTTAACCTTAGAAGCTTGAAAACACAATGCTCTAACCTGCATGAATGAACAGATGAAGACTTTCCTGCTGACACTGACTTCCCAAATCAGGCTAATGGGGAATCATAGCCATTTCCACAATAATGGGGAGGAAAAGCCCTTTAAATAGTGTGACTTTCTGGACTGCTTCTGTGACCAGTTAATTTGCTAGAGGGAGGTCATGCTGTGTGCATGAAACCTGTTCAGAAAATGCAAGCTAGGCATTCATTGTCACACAACCCTAGACCTTAGGTTGGTTTCAGAAAGTTCCTCTGACCCCACGAACATGAATGTAGGCTAGAGCACACATAAAGACACGTACACTGACCAATTCCCTATCCCGAAGTGGCCTTCCATCCTTGGGAGCAGACCTAGTGGTGAGTCCACTCCAAGGTCCATAGTACAGATGTGTCTGCAAGAGCCTCTGGGCTGTGGACACACAAGTGGTGGTGGGGATTCACGAGGCTCATCCTGCTGGTGTGAAATTCCAGCAAATCAAGGACCATTTGTCCACATTTAAACAGAAGAATGGAAGACTTGCCATGAGCACGATAACATGCTTTATGGGGGAATTTTATGTGGGAACAAAGGAAGTGTTTTCTCCTAATAAAGAATTTACCCCACTTTGGGGATTTATGTAGTGTTTAGCACCCAGTGCCTTCTCTTCTGTGCCTGCCCCTCATCCAAATCTCCCTATCATTGGGCCATACCGCAAATCTTCCCACTTCCATTTTTTAAGTCACACTTGAATAATATATTGTTAACTGTGTTTGAAAATCCTTGATGAAGCTGCTCCTAACTAGACAGGGTTTGATATGAAACTTCAATCTCTTCTTTCTCCTTTGCTTTAGTTTTCTGACTTTCAGGAAGAGTGTTTCAGCCTATGGTAAATACAGTCATACAATTTCTGGCAACTTTTCTGATTTAGGAAGACCTGGGGCTGGGGCAAAGCTGAAAAGAAAAAGAAAAAAATCGAGGAGAGGTAGAAAGGTACAAGGTTTAAGTAAAAGGGGCAAACAAGTTCTAGTACACACTTGACCTATTTTGTATCTCACTAGAACTGGTCTCACCCACAAATATAAAGACCTTCAATGAGCTCTAACTGAGGAACACCGGAGGGAGATAAAAGGAAAATCTCAAAGGTGGTGGTGAAAACCTAGAATATCTTTGACAAGGAAGTAGAAAAAAAAGAGAGAAAACAGATTTGGAGATCCTAGCATTTGCTAAATTCTGTGGTATGAACGTTCCCAACATGACCAATTGCGAGCCACCAAAGGGACATCACTGAATCCATGTCTGGAAGAGACACGTGTGATTGGTGTGTGCAAGCCAACATAAGCCAGCTCTAGCTTACTGCTGAAGACCAAAGTTAAGTGGGCTCTTCATGTTGCGATTGGTAAACCCAAAGAAACAGCCAAGGGCATCTCAAAGCAAAACGTTCTGGTACCCATCTGCTAATGTAAAAATATGACTTTACCCTCCTTCACTTTACTTCCACACAGTCTTTTTAAGTTCTTTTGACAATTAATATATTTATAAGGAGATAAAAATGAATATTTGACAAGGTCTTTAAAAGACACTGGTGTTTATCACACTGTGTTAATAATGGACATATTTAATAAATATATGGGAGGGGAAGATAGAGGAGAAAGAAAGTAGGGAGAGGGGGATGAAGGAGTAAATTAATATATGACTTTTTCCTAAGCTTCTCAAGTAAATTGGATAATAAATATGGTTCTTTGAGCTAAGTCCATCTCCAGGCTTTTTAGACTATTTCATCGAACTCATAGTTTAGACCTATCCTTTAGTCTAATGCCACCATACCCCAAGGGGTAGGGCTGTGTCTTACCATACCTCCTTGATATGAACACTTTAGAGCCCTGTGGAGAGCTGGTCAAATCACAGACCTCAGAAAGACCTGATGGGTGGATAATTGATCCCTAATACCACAAACTAAAACCCAAGGCAGAATGCATAGAGAAGTTCCAGAAGGAAATGCCCTGAGAAACCTTGAGACAGTGCTGAGGACTGGCCTCTAAGGGACTACCATACACAAAGTTTTGTTTACTAAAAACATTTTGAATGATCTCCTGCACCATGATTGAATTTAAACAAAGACACACACATATAATACACGGGAAAAGGGCAGAGGTGATCAGCATGTTGGAAGTTGATTATACCTTTAGTGCTCAGAATACAAGAAAATGAAATAAAGCAAATCACACGGTATTCTATGGGTATCACTGGAAAATAAATCCATTTCCTAGGACTGGTAGCAGGTGTTGACTTTTTTAGTAAGTGTATTAGTTATTTATTGCTGTGTAACAAAATATCACAAACACTGTCATTTAAAATAACATATATTAACCACCCCACAATTTATGTGGTTTAGGAGTCTGGATATAATTTAACCAAGTCCTCTGTTTAGGTCTCACAAGACGGCCATCAGGGTGTTGGCTAGGACTACGGTCTCACTGGAGACTCAGCTGAGGAACGCTCTGCTTCCAAGCTCATTCACACTTTTGGCAGAATACACTTCTTCATTGGCTCTCAGCTGGAGGCTGCCCTCTCCTCCTGAGGTCACCCACAGTTCCTAGTCATGTGGGGTTCCCTAACATAGCCACTTGTTTCCTCAAAGCCAACAAGGAAAGGGGGGACTCCAGCAAGACATGAACTACAATCTTATGTAACATAATCACGTAATCACAAACATGCAGTCACATATATTTGGTCAACCTTGTTGCTTTCTATCATGGAGAAATGAGTCAAAAGTCCTGCTCCCATTCAGGCAGAGGGATTCATACAAGAGAATGTACACCAAGAGTTAGGGATCACAGGGACCATCTTCCATCTTCAGAGTCCACCAGAGTGAGCCATGATCTTGAACATTCTGCCACCCCAACAAATTGCACAGAAATATTACTCATGTTTTTCTATGAAATTGTTGCATGAAGAAAAGTGTGACACAATGAATGGATGGGCGTCATCCCCATTTTAGGAGATTGGGAAAAAAATGCCTAGAACTAAAATTATCTGACTTATCATCTATTAATAGAAGCCAAACAGAGCCCAAAGCAGAAAGTGTCACAATATATGTCCCTTGCGTAATGCTGAGCGCCGGGATTCAGGGCATTCTTGACTCCTTATGGTCATGCGTGCCCTGAAAGATTGTACTTGGCCTTCATTTAGAACAAGAAGTTTGGACTAATTTATTTCTACATTCAAAGGGAGTATTGTTTTTATTCTAAATCATGTTTGATATTCTGTGCTCCTCTGAGAAAAGATCAGTCCCTTTTCATTTGGTAAATGACAGCTCATTTGAAAGGCACAACTATTTGAACCTGGGGGGAAGGGTTACTTGTTCCAACTGTTCTATCTTCAGTGGAATTAAGGGGACACTTTTCCAGTGAGTAGTGGCTTGGAGTTCTTGGAGCCATGCTCACCCCTTTTCCATTGGAATAAAAAATGTGGTTTACAAACTCTTGTCTGGGCACATCTTTTATATCATAGTGTATATTGTTGGGAAGAATGTCTTTCTAAGAATCGCTCCTCTCTCCCTAATTTGGGGCTAAAATGTCATGCTTTGTCTTCATATATATAGATATAAAATTTTTTTTAACAATAAGATTTTGCGGAGCTAAACCACTGCCATTTTTGTACCTCTTAGCGCTTAATGCTTCTTACTAATTTTTATCTACTCAGGCTGACAGTCCTTTCTGTTATGAGAGCATCCTCCTTCTGTGCTTCTCTCCCCAAACTGGGGAAACCCCCTTCCTTTAAAGGATTCAAACTATATCCATGGATAGTTTGGGAGTAGAAAAAGTCAGGATAGATCACAATGAGCTTGATCCTTTCAATAAATCAAGACTACCCCATTAGATAGTGCATTAACTCTTCTTGGCTCTTGTTTAAGTAAGGGGCACTATGAGAGGCAATATGCAACCTTGGGGTCAAGGAAGTAATTTCCTTCCCAAAAGCAAGCATTCCCTCCTGCCTTACTGGCCAGATTAATCCTTCTGGTTGTTAGTTTCATACTTCATGAAGCTTTTAAAAGCAAAACCCAAGGATCCTTTTCTACTCCTCCTCAGCCATGCACACCATAGCTGTCATGAAACTATCATTACACTTTGTTCAGACTTTCCAGCTAAAAGGTCATAGACTTATACAGATATTAATGTTTCCTTTAAACTGAAACAGTTTAAGTGTACCTTACTTTTTATTTCAAAAGATCACTGGAGTTACTAAGTGTAGCTTTGATAAATATCACACAGATTAGTCAATATTCTAGGGCAATTCCAGATGACAGAGGGGGAAAAAAATCAGTCATTGTCCCATGGTGGCATAGACACTACAATTTTCAACAATCTTATCAGCAAAAAGGGTTTGTTCCTTTGAGCACTCAATTCTTTTATTCTATGTTTCCCCGAACCCTTTCCTTTGCAAATCTGGACAGCCTTCAAGGCCTGGCGATATGACACTTTCTCCATGAAGTCTTCCTAAATCCCACCATGCAGACTCCTTCCTTTTCCGTGATCCTAGAACATTATTTTGGAACCACTATTAGAACGCTCTTTTTGTTCTCATTCATAAACATACTTACTTCCTTCTGTCTTTTTCAGCCACATTGTGAGTCCTGTGATGACAGCATTCAGCTTACATTCTCTCTGTTTATCAAAGTGCATAGCAAATTGTAGATAGAACCTTATTCTCCAAACAAGAAACATCTCTCAGGTCTTTTTGCCACAGAGTCATGTGTGGTGTCTTGACAACTGGTTTGAGTATTACCACAAGTATGTCACCGAAACTATGAATGATAATCAGATTTCCTCTCATGGCTTACTAGGGAGCTGGATTTACTTTTTGACTTCCCTCCAGATTTCACGGTAACATTTCTGAGTGCTTATCTTACCTCAGGTTTTAATGCTTTAAAAATTTTTTTTTTAGTTTCCCTTTCCCCAAGTTAATTCAATGAGTTATATTAACTTTTTATACTTACGAATGTTTGATATTTTAAAGATTTTGTTTATTTATTTGTCAGAGAGAGAGAGAGAGAGAGCTCAAACAGGAAGAGTGGCAGGCAGAGCCAGAGAGAGAAGCAGGCTCCTTGCTGAGCAAGGAGCTTGATCTGGAACTCGATCCCAGGACTCTGGGATCATGACCTGAGCCGAAGGCAGCGGCTTAACCAACTGAGCCACCTAGATGTCCCTGAACTTTTGACTATTTTAGATCAAGTGTGCAACAACATGGAATACCCCCAAAATGATTATTGAATTTATTTTTTATGGCATTTATCAAAGTCTTCTTATACAGGAGTTACTCTGTGGTTGTGTGAATTTCAGAAAAGTGGTAATTAGTAAAAGATGTCAATCTTCAAAATAAAAAAAAAATCCTTATTACACATATGGCTCTTTTTTTCCACAATTGTCTATTATTATCCAGAGAAGAGGCAGGAGAGTATGTTCTACTGTTGGCTTTGATCCTATTATCTTATGTGTAAAATGAGGACATGTGGATAAGTCTCCAAGTTCTTCATTTCTAATATTAGGGGATTCTTAAAGATCCTTGGCTCTCTACTGCTCTTTGCCTATGTTGACACAGCCCCAGAACATCAGGAAGGAGGTTTGAAAGTTGAAATAAATCTTTCAGGTCCTTGGTTTTCCATGTTGGTTTAGATTTCCAGACTGATGACGAATTAAGAAGGAGCTGCTTGGAGAATTGAACAGTGTGAAAATTTATACGTAGCCCACCCAGGATAATTTTAAGATTTTTCTGAAGCTCCACAGTCATGTGAGTGTGGGTATGGGGAATTATACAAGGAAAAAAAAATAGCTACTCTCTCTTCAGCTAATAGAAAATAAAAACTGCTCAATGATTTCAGGGATATTTTCTCCATTAATGGTTCGTGATTTCATTTGAAAGCCTTAGAAAGATTATTGAGGAGAAAAACAAAGTAAGAGATAGATGGAGATAAAAAGGATAAGAAGTGGGGGTCATACAATGGGAGCAGGATAAGGGGCTCACACGGTGAGGATGAAATTCTACCATGACCTCTATTCTCCCAGTGCCCCAGACTTTCCTGAACCTGACCTCACCTAAGCACACGCATGTCCTCCGAATAACAGGAAGGCAGTATTCTATGATGTTACATACTGAGGCTATGAAGTACTTGCCATCTACTTTCCTACCAGCTGTGCCACCTTGAGTGATTTCATATCTCCTTAAATTATTGTCTGTAACGGGAAGATAGTAACAGTATGCACAGCACTGGGATGTTATAAGAATCAGATGAGATGATGTATTTACAACATATAGTGTCTGTCACTTATTCATTTATTCATCTAACACATATTTACTGAACACCTACTGTGTAGTAAGCACTCATCTGCACAGTAAGAATATTCTCATGTACAAAACAGATAAAGATTCCTTCCCAGGAATAGTGAATAGCTTTTGTGAGTAGAATGCATAGAACCAATGAACAAGAGGTCTGGGGGAGTATCATGTACAAACTTGATTCTTTAATATGGGACTGGATGAAGAGAAGGAGTTGGAGAAAATCTGTTGGGAATGACAAGGGCCTCTTAGCTTAGCATAATGCCTCATGTTTTGGCATTTGCAGGATGTGGCCCGTATTATTTGGATAAATGTGTGCATGCATTTTAACTTATTTTGTATGTGTGATTTGAAGAAAAACAGTGCATAAACAAAATAAAACAAATTAAGACAAAATAGGAAAGTCTCTCCAAGATAAACATATCCCCCCCCCCCTTTTCAAAGTTGTTCTGTGAAACTCAAGGTAATATACTTTGTAATGGGCTTTACAATCAAGGGGGCAGAGTGTATAAAATAGTTGATACCGTTTACTATCATTTTGCAGAGTGAATTTTTAAAAATCCACATATATTTTCAAAAGAGAACAGAACTGGTAAAAGAAATATACAATGAGGGGTCTGCAGGTGTTTATTATTCTCTAACAGCAAATCAGCCACAAGACTGCCAGAACTTTATAGAGAATCCTGATCATTTCTACTTCTGCTACTTGTTTTCACAACTTCAGCATTTGGGGTTTTTTGTTTTTGTTTTTGTTTTGTTTTGTTTGGGTCTCCTTTCTCTCCAAATACAGGTAAGTCAGATTTCTTCTACACTCACTACATGTCAAAGAACTATTTAATTGGAGGTTGTGTTGGAAATTCTTAGTAGGAGGCCATCCTAACTATACAAGAAACTAAGACAAACACAAGACTTAATATTGTGTATTCCCCAATTTTGTGATTTTTATAAATCTTCTCATTTCCCATGACAGGTTTTTAGGATTACCTCTATTTGGTGAATAATACCAGATCCTAAGGCTTCCATGTGTTAGATGGTCTATACTCACAGCAATCTTTCATGTTCATGGTAATAATTATTCTGTTGGATCTGTAATCAAAGGAGCAAGACTGATACAAAGCGAAGGTCAAGCAAAGCTTTATTTTGCGCCAAGCATCGAGAATCAAACTGACCGGCCAGGGCCGTCTCTTACAAAGAGGCAACCCCTCCCTGCCTTACAGACTAACTTTTACAGAGCAAAGGCCATGTGGTTGGGCCTGGCCACGCACAGGTGGCCAATGAGATTGTAACACACAGAGAAAGCTGCACAGTCATGCTAGGTCACACGTAAGTGACCAATTGAATTACAATTTACCCTAGTAGATATTTGAAGTAGCCTATCACCTTGGTAAGAATTGGCGCCCAAAAGGCGGGACCCACACTCCTTGGTAGCTAGGGAGACAGTATGCGCGCCCCACTGATTGGATGTCTCCACCTGGCCTGACCCGCCCTTGTATTTGGGCTTTGTTACCTGGGACTGATTTCCCGGACTTGCTTTTAAGTAAGTCCCCTGGAGGGGGACAGGGTCAGTTTAAGTTTTACTGCATAAACAACAAAATGGCTGTTCAACCGAAATGGAGCCGTTTTGGCTAAATAGGCCCTTACAATTCTCTATTATAGACAGAGAACAATGACAAAGAAGTTAGACAACTTTGTCAAGTCCATAAGTGGCAGAAGTAGACCTTGAACTCAAGACCTCTGTGGCTTCAAAGCCCAAGCTCACGGAGGCATTGCCTTGCACTGTATTCAAGAAAGGCTGAGAACAGTAGGGGCCTAGGGGCAGGAAGCCACCATAGTCAATGGAAAGCTATTAAAAAAAAAATGGGGGCACCTGGGTGGCTCAGTGGGTTAAAGCCTCTGCTTTCGGCTCGGGTCATGATCTCAGGGTCCTGGGATCGAGCCCCACATCGGGCTCTCTGCTGAGCGGGGAGCCTGCTTCCTCCTCTCTCTCTGCCTGCCTCTCTGCCTACTGTGATCGCTGTCTGTCAAATAAATAAATAAAATGTTAAAAAAAATGTAACATTCATCGTAAATTATTACATGCATCTATTCATACTAAGATATATGTCCCAAATTAAGGGATATAAAATGGAGAGTCTGTTTCAGCTTCTGAAATGGAAATGTTGAAGGTAATCTTTTCTGGCCCTAGCCACCCCAATACTGAGGGAGTTGTAAAAGCACAGGTTCTATGGTTCTAACCCTTACTCCCTAGAGATTCCAGTTCAATAAATCTTTGATGGGTACAGCATGTGTATTTTACCATTCTCAGATGAAACTGGTATAGAGTCAGAGTGGAAAGCAAAAGTTTGAGGGCATCATAGGTATATAATATCCTATAATCACCGGTGCCCCACTTCATCAGTAGCATCTATCTAAAAGGCAAGAAAGAAAAACCTTCCATGTTGAACGAGCAGCCCTTCTATTTGTATTATTAAATACACACACACACACACACACACACACACAGACTGTGATAGGAGAGTAAATAGAGGTCTTGTTTTCAGCACGTGGGAATAGAAAAAGGACAAGAGTGAAAAAACTGGTAAAATCTGAATAAAATCTGAAATATATTTGATAGTTCTATCAATGTTAATTTCCCAGTTTTGAAAAATATGCCATGCTTATGCACATTTTTAACATTAGGAGAAGCTGGGAATGTTACAGTAAAGGGCATATGAGAACTCTGTACTGGCTTTGCAACTAATGCAAATCTAAGATCATTCTAAAATAAAAAGGTTTTTTTTGTTGTTGTTGTTTTAAAACCATCATCCAGGTACAAAACTCTTGATGTGTTATTTCTATTTCCTGGGTTACGGAGTGTACCCTACGGTAGCCAAGAGTATTAAGATTCTCTCTCCCATAAGCTAAGCTGTAAGTGGCAATGAGGAAGGGAGAGAAGAGAGGAAATGAAGGACAGGAGGGGCAAAAAGATCAAGAATATGGAGGATGAGCAGAATCTGGGAGAGCCCAGTCCACCTAAGGTGCCGGGGATCACATAAAGCTTCCCTGAATCATAGAATCATAGAGAGTAGGCTGGATCTTGGAGAGGTTTCCCTTTGCTGTCTGTTCTACACTGTACAGTCACAAATGGTTGAATGATATTGGCGTTTAGCAAAAGATCATAGGGCAGGGCCCTGGCAGGACTTGGGGAATGGAGCTCTGAGGGTTGTTGAGAAAGGTCCTAACTGAGTAAAGTAGGTACTTAATATCAGTGTGAATTAACTTCAGAAATTGAGGGGCTCATCTACTATACATTAAAAAAGGAGAACTGGATTACAAGGGAAAAATAAAAAAAGGGAAACTATCGGAAACAAAAGAACTGAGGACTAAGACGTATGGTGTCTTTGTTCTATGGGCTGTTCCTGTTCAGAGGTGAGGCTTGGAATGATTGGCACAGCCAGGGACTTTCTCCAAAGTTGCATATTTCTTCTGTGACCATTTGCTAAGTGAGTGAAATCAACTTGCATGACAACATAGGGTTTCAAAATTATCTAGATTGTCACTTTTGGTTTTTCCAAAGGACTTCTGTCTCAGAGTTCTTTCCTTCTTCCCACCCCACACTTTTCACTTGTGAGTTTCTCTCCTGATGCAGCTTTCATAATTAAAGCGCCACGGTGAGGATATCTAGGCACTTTGGCAATTCCATTTCCATCTGAACAAGTTCAGGCAGTGGAAGGTTACACACCCAGGTTTGGGGGTGTGTATGACAATGGTGTCCTGGTATCACTCATTTTATCAAGTTGGGGCAGAGAAGCTCCAAGGAGTATGACACGCGTTACAACATGTTGGAGCGTATGAACCATTTAATTACCCAGTTCAAGATTCAGTTGACAGCCAAACCTCAGAACTTATAAAATAGAAGGGAAAGAAAGAGAAATGAATGAAATATAACTCTTCTTCCAAGCTAATTACAAGAGGTTGATGAGGGAAGGAGCAATGTGTGGGGGAAAAAAAAAAAAAAAAAAAGCCCACACCGAAGTCCACATAAGTTGTTTGGGATGTGATTATATAAACTAGAACAAGAGTAAAAAAAGCTTTTACACTTGACAAAAGCAAGAGTTTACAAATAAGAAAATTGGATTAGTTTACCTTCCCTAATCTGTATTTTCCTAATGTTCAGACACTATTTGGTAGTCCTACACTGATCAAAAAAAAAAAAAAAAATCTTGATTTTTTTTTTTTTGGGGGGGGGTGTTGTTAATTGTGTGCCTCTCTTTTTAACTGCAAAAACTTATGTGGTTTCTCTCATTTAGTGGTTAAATTCCTGGTTAGAACCAGGAAGGTGAGCCCCAGGTCAGAGTATCTGCATTACCCACATTTGGGTTTGGGCCATAGATCATGGAGCTCTACCAAAACTGTAACACAGAGAGCCAAGTAATCTCAGATCTCTTAGTGATTTTGGGTAACTAAGAAGCTGTTGGGCTAACTTCTGTTTTATTTTGCACTTGCCCTTGGATACTAATATTACCTATCTGAAGTTTTGTTCTCTCCAGAAATAGTAAAACAAAGTAAGTAAGAGGCTGGACTCTGGAACCCATGGCCAGGTTTTCATTGTAAGCCCCACCACTTGATAGTTGTGTATTCTCACTCTGTACCTTTTATACTCAGTTTTCTGGTCTGTAAAATGGAGACAATGCTTCTTATTTTGTTGGGTTGCATTAAGTGAGTTCATAGATGACATATGAGTTCATAAAGTGCACAGAATGTTTCCTGGCATATAAATCCAGTGTAAGGACCAGGGATTATCCTCATTATCATTCACTACAGGAATTCACTACAGGAGGGTTGATGACTTTGCTTTCCCTTCCAACTCTGAAATGTTATTTCAGAATGGGGGTGGAGGAGAGATGATAGACAAAGAGACTAGTTAAATCCTCCCCTTCCTTGCCTGCATGCAGAAATGCCCAAGGAAAACCATAGAGGACAAATGTGCATAAAGGAAGGTTAAAATTTGGCTTTCTATCTTAAAATGGAGTTTCTCCAGACCTCGACACAGTCATCAGTTTGATTCTTGGGTTTCTCATTCTGTTTATATGTGTCCTATATTAGGAATTATAAACCGGACCAGAGTTTTCAACACTTCTTGGACTATAGCTATTAAATCATTCTTTTGGGTCACACACTGCATGAAATATGGTTATATCTTACACATGGTTATAGTTTTTTGCCTTAAACAGGGGGCCAAAATTCATTAAACTAATCATTCTTCTAAATGATCCTAAACATTACTATTTTTTTATATGGTGGATTTCAGAGCCTTGCTATTGATTTTCAAATCACTTTTAGAAGGGAGACAGGAGACACTGTCTCAGAGTCAATGGTGGTCTTTCGGGAGGTGGCTCTTCCTGTCCTCTTTTTGTATGTTTGGGATCCGGTGTGAAATGCCATCTAATGGCAAGGTGGGAGTGAAAATCAAGGGCTATCTAGTTTATTTAAGACTTCAGGTTTTCATGAGACAATAAAATGATAATTAAAAAAGTTAAGGACTGACATCAAATTGCCAAATTTGTTTTTAAAATGAAACAAACAAAATGACCATATACTATGACTATTCATAAAAGAACATTTTAATAGTTCGTATATGACATACCTATATATAATATATTTATATATATAATTATAATATAATAATGCATGTGATATGTATATATATATAAACATTCTCAAAGGGATCCTGTCAAGAATTAGTGTATGAGGAGTAGGGGTGCTGGGTAGATGGCAGAGTTGGAGGACTTGAGTTAATCTTGTCCCACATTTACAACTAGATATCACTTACCTCCAAGCCAATAAATTGGAGAGTGGTCCAAACCCTGGCCAAAAAAAACTCTACAACTAAATGTCGAAAAGAATCCTCACAGGAGAGGTTAGAAAGGGCAGCAACAGGGGTCAGGAGCAGCTTACAGGGCAGAAGCTGCAGGTACAGAAAGGGGACAATGCCAGGAGACCCACACAGGGAAAACAAATCCCCATATTTGGCCTTGAAAACCAGAGTGGCCGAATTCTGAAAGTCTGTAAAACCAGTGGGACTTGGAGCCTAGAGCTTTAGAAGTCTGAGGACTCAAGCACTGGCCAAGCAAGAAGGGTGAGTGATAGCTGGGTCCTCACCCTTAAAGAGATAACAGCCCAAGGACAGGGAAGATAAGCGCAACCACTTGCATAATGGGAAGTATCTGTGTGTATACCGATTTTGGAGAGTGTTGGGGGACTTCTCTGGGAATAAAAGATCTACAAGCTGCCATTTTCCTCCCCTCATTCTCCTCCTCCCCACCTCCCGGGCATAAACACAGAGCCATCTACTGGAGGTGGCAATGCAGGGACATTTGCTACTTAACCTGCTAGCAGTGTACCCCACTCACAAGTTCTCCTGAGGACTTGCCCACTCAGAGCCTACTGACCGTGCCTTAGGCTCAGCGCAATTCTTGTTAACATTGCATGTGAGCTCCATGCAATATCTGCCTCTGTGTGCCATGCCTCCATGGTGACCCCACTTTAGGGGATCTGCATAAGGACTAGTGGCTCAGTGCAAATTTGGCTAACACCCCACCACCCCACCCAGCCAGTGAGTGCACAGATGTCATGTGCCCCAGCAGCCACACTCCATGCTCAGTTGCCTTGTGTACAGACACCATACACCCCTGAAAACCACTGCTCCCCTGCTCTGGAAGCCCAGCTGCCACCACCATATTTCAAGGGAGCAGGCCCAGGACTAGGGGCTCAGTGTAAATTTTGATAATGCTATGTACTCTATGCCCAGCTGCTGTCCAGACACTGCCACATCACCCCTGCAGCCAGTCTACAAGTGGGTCAGTGCAAATTTTGCTAACACTACTGCTCTGCCCCAAGTCCTCCTACTGTCACACCCCATCCAAACTGGCCTGCCTAGAACTCACTAACATCACAAAGAGCAAGTACAGCTCACAATAGGCAAAGAGTCAGTGCAGATGTCTAGACTGAAAGGAAAAATGATTCAGATACAATACCAGGACAAAAGCAACACACACAGGAGACTCCCCTGGAGTACCAGGTTCTGCTCAACAGGGGACACTGAGCTACAAGGCACATAGGACCTCTTCTTCATAAAGCTACTATTTTCAAGAGCAGAAGAGGTAGCTGACTTTCCTAATACACAGAAACAGACACAGAGAGGTAGACAAAATGAGGACACAGAGATATGTGTTTTAAATGAAAGAACATAACAAAATCACAGAAGGATATCTAAGTAAAAAAGAAATAAGTAACATGCCTGATACAGAATTTAAAGGACTAATCATAAAGATACTCACTGGACTTCAGAAAAGGGTGGAGGACATCAAGTGAGACTATAGACAAAAAAATAACATATCAGAGATGAAGAACTCAATAAATGAAATTAAAAATAGATGAACTAAATAGTAGGCTATAGGTGCAGAGGAACATATCAGGAACCTAAAAGGCAAAGTAATAGAAACCAATCAAGATGAAGGTAAAAGACAAATATTGCACAGTGAGAATAGACTTAGGGAACTCAGTGACTCCATCAAGCATGATAACATTTGTACTATAGAGATCCCAGAAGGAAAAGAAAGAGAAGGGTGACAGAAAATATATTTGAAGAAATAATAGTTGAAAACTTCCCAAATCTGGAGAGGGAAACAAAAATCCAGACTCCAGGAAGTACAGAAATTCTCCAACAAATTCAAACTAAAAGGTCCACACCAAGACACACAGTAATTTAAAAAAATAGGTAAAATCTTCGGGGCACCTGGGTGGCTCAGTAGGTTAAAGCCTCTGCCTTCAGCTCAGGTCATGATCCCAGGGTCCTGGCCCTGCATCAGGCTCTCTGCTCAGCAGGGAGCCTGCTTCCTCCCCTCTCTCTGCCTTCCTCTCTGCCTACTTGTGATCTCTGTCAAGTAAATAAATAAAAACTTTTAAAAAATAGATAAAATCTTGGGGCGCCTGGGTGGCTCAGTGGGTTAAGGCCTCTGCCTTCGGCTCAGGTCATGATCCCAGGGTCCTGGGATCGAGCCCCACGTCGGGCTCTCTGGTCCACAGAGAGTCTGCTTCCTTCTCTCCCTGCCTGCCTCTCTGACTACTTGTGATCTCTGTCTGTCTAAATAAATAAAATCTTTAAGAAAAAAAAATAGATAAAATCTTCAAAAAAATAGTGATAAAGATAGAATTTTAAAGGTTGCAAGAGAAAAGAAGACAGTTATATACAAAGGAAACCCTATATGGCTATTTGTCAATAGAAATTTTTAGTCCAGAAGGCAATGACAGGATGTCTTCAAAGTGCTAAAAGGGAAAATATTTGTAGCCAAGAACACTCTACCCAGCAAGGCTATTCAAAATGGAGAGATAAAGAGTTTCCCAGACAAACAAGACAATTCATGACCACTATACCAGCACTACCAAAAATGTTAAGGAGGACTCTGAGTTGTAGACAAAAGCTTAAGTAAGAGTAAGAAAAAATAGGAAGCACAGAATAAAAGAATATAAAAAAGGAAACCAAATATCTGAAACATGAAGGGGAGAGGAGTAAAGAATGAGTTCAAAAGTAAGCAACCATAAGCTTAATATAGACTGATATAAGCAGATGTTATGTATAAACCTAATGGTAACCCAAATAAAAATACAGTAATAGATATGCAAAAAATAGACAGTAAGGACCCACGTATGTCACTAATAAAAACCAGCAAACCACGAAACAAGAAAGAGAAGAAAAATCAGAGAAAAACAACAAAACAACCACAAAAGAAGTAACAAAATGGCAAGAAGTACATACTTATCAATAATTACTTTGAATGTAAATGGACTAAATGTTCTAATCAAAAGACATAGGATGACAGGTTGGATTAAAAAAATATATATAAAAGACCTGTCTATATGCTGCCTACAAGAGTCTCATTTCAGATGTAAAGACACCTGCAGATTGAAAGTGAGGGGATGGAGAAACATTTATCATGCAAATGGATGTCAAAAGAAAGCCAGAGTAGTAATACTTAAATCAGACAAAACAGATCTTAAAACAGTGTCTGTAAAAAGAGACAAAGAAGGACATTATGTCATAATAAAGGGAACAACCCAACAAGAAGATCTAGCAATTGTGAATATTTATGTCCCCAACATGGGAGCACTCAAAAACATAAAACACTTAATAACAAATATAAGAGAACAAATCGATAGTAATATAAAAATAGCAGGGGACCTTAACACCCCACTTATATCAATGGACACATCAACCAAACAGAAAATAAGCAAGGAAAGAGTGGCTTTGAATGATATGTTGGATCAGATGGACTTAACAGATATATTCAGAACATTCCATCCTAAAACAGCAGAATACACATTCCTTTCAACTGCACATGGAACATTCTCCAGAAGAGATCACATATGAGGCCATAAAACAGCCTCAACAAATTCAGAAAGAGTGAAGTTGTACCATACATCTCTTCTGACCACAACATTATGAAATGAGAAGTCAACCAAAAGGAAAAATCTGGAAAGCCCACAGATACATGGAGGTTAAAGAGCATGCTACTCAATAACGAGAAGGTCAAACAAGAAATCAAAGAAATTAAAAAATACAAGGAAACAATTGAAAATGAAAACACAACAGTCCCAAACCTTTTGGATGCAGCAAAAGAGATTCTAAGATGGATGTGTAGAGCAGTAAAGGCCTACCTCAAGAAGCAAGAAAAATCTCAAATAGACAGCCTAACTTAACACCTAAAGGAGCCAAAAACAAAAGCAAAAACAAACAAACAACAACAACAAAATGAACAAAACCCAAAATAGAAGGAAGAAAATAATAGGAGGGAATAATAGGAAAGAAATAATAAAGATTAGAGCAGAATAAGTGATACAGAAAAAAACCAAACCAAAAAACCTCCCCAAAGCCAGAACAGATCAATGAAACCAGGAGCTGGTTCTTTGAAGAGATCAACAAAATTGATAAACCCCTAGCCAGACTCATCAAAGAAAGAGAGAGAAGCAGAGAGAGAAAGGATTCAAATTAAAAAATCACCAATGAAAGGGGAGAAGTAATGAACATCACAAAAATACAAGTAATTGTAAGAGAATATTATGAAAAATATATACCAACAAATTATAGAACCTAGAAGAAATGGATAATTCCTAGAAACATATAAACTACCAAAACTGAAACAAGAAGAAATAAAAAAATGGAATGAGCTAATTATCAGCAAGGAGTTTGAATCAGTAATCAAAAAACACCCAAAAAACAAAAAGCCAGGACCAGATGGCTTCACAGGTAAATTCTGTCAAACATTTAAAGAAGAGTCAGAACCTGTTCTACTCAAACTGTTCTAAAAAATAGAAGAAGGAAACTTCAAATTTAATTTTGTGAGGCAAATATCTCCCTGACACCAAAGGCAGATAAAGACACCACAAAAAAATGGAGAACTACAGGTCAATAGCCATGATGAACATACATACAGAAATCCTCAACAAAATGCTAGCAGAGTCCAACAATACATTTAAAAAATCATTCACCACAATCAAGTGGGATTTATTCCAGGGATTCAGGGGTGGTTCAATATTTGCAAATCAATCACCATGATACATAACATCAATAAAAGAAATGATAAAAACCATATGATCCTTTAAATAGGTACAGAAAAAGCATTTGACAAAATATAACATCTATTCATGGAAAAAGCCCTCAACAAAGTAGGTTTAGAGGGACCATACCTCCACATAACAAAGGTCATATATGAAAAAAACCCACAAAGGTCATATATGAAAATCCCACAGCAAACATCATACTCAGTAGGGAAAAACCTATAGCTTCCCCCTTGAGATCAGGAACAAGACAAGGAAACTGACTCTCTCTTTCACTTTTATTCAACATAGTACTGGAAGTCCTAGCCACAGTAATCAGACAACAAAAAGAAAAGGCAACCGACTTTCACTTTTTGCAGATGACATGATACTATATATAGAAAACCCTAAATACTCCTCCAAAAAACTGCTAGAACTGATAAATGAATTCAGCAAAGTCACAGAATTAACATGCAGAAATCTGTTGCATTTTGTTACACTAATGATGAAGCAGCAAAAAAGAAAGTAAGAAAACAATACCATTTACAATTGCACCCAAAATAATAAGATGACTAGGAATAAACTTAACAAAAGAGGTAAAAGACCTGTACTCCAAGAACTATAAAACATTAATGAAAGAAAATGATGATACAAAGAAATGGAAAGACATTCCATGAGCATTTTAACAAACATTGTTAAAATGTCCATACTACCCAAAGCAATCCATAGGTTTAATGTAATCCCTATCAAAATACCAACAACATTTTTTCACAGAACTAGAACAAAATATTTTAAAATTTATATAGTACCACAAAAGACCCTGAATCACAAAAGCAATTTTGAAAAACAAATAAGGCATCACAATCCCAGACTTCAAGTTCTATAACAAAGTTGTAGTGATCAAGACAGTATGGCACCGGCATAAAAATAGACACATAGATCAATAGAACACAATAGAAAACTCAGAAATAAACCCACAATTATATGGCCAAATTTCCTACTTTGACAAAGCAGGAAAGAATATGCAATGGGAAACAGGCCGTCTCTTCAATAAATGGTGTTGGGAAAATTGGTCAGCTACATGTAAATGAAGAAAACTAGGCCATTTCATACACCATGCACAGAAAGAAATCAAAATGGATTAAAGACCTAAATGTGAGACCTGAAACCATAAAAATCCTAGACGAGAGCACAGGCAATAATATCTCTGACATCAGGCTGTAGAACATTTTTCTGGATATGTCTCCTAACACAAGAGAAATAAAAGCAAACGTACACTATTAGGACTATATCAAAATAAAAAGCTTCTGGATAGCAAAAGAAAAAACAAAATGAAAAGGCAACATACTGAATAGAAGATATTTGCAAGTGACATATCTGATAAAGGATTAATATCAAAGATACAAGTCAATAACCCTCAAAACCAATAATCTAATTAAAAGATGGGCAGAAGACATGAACAGATATTCCTTCAAAAGAGACATTCAGATGGCCAGCACACACATGAAAAGATGCTCCACATCACTCATCATCTAAGGAATGCAAATCAAAACTGCAAGGAGCGATCACCTCACACCTGTCAGAATAGCTAAAATTAAAAACTCAAGAAAACAAGTGTTGGAGAGGATGTGGAAAAAAAGGAACCCTCTTGCACTACTGGTGGGAAGGCAAACTGGCACAGCCACTGTGGAAAACAGTATGGAGTTTCCTCAAAGAATTAAATAAAGAAGTATCTTGGGCGCCTGGGTGGCTCAGTTGGTTAAGCTCATGATCCCGGAGTCCCGGGATTGAGTCCCGCATTGGGCCCCCAGCTCCATGGGGAGTCTGCTTCTCCCTCTGACCTTCTCCCCTTTCATGCTCTCTCTCTCTCAGTCTCTTTCTCAAATAAATAAATAAAATCGTAAAAAAAAAAAGTATCTTATGATCCAGTAATTTCCCCACTGAGTATTTACCTAAAGAATATAAAACCACTAATTCAAAGGGATATACGGGTACCTTTATGTGTACAGCAGCCCTATTTACAATATTAAATTTTAAACTGTGGAAGCAGCCCAAGTGTCCATTGATACTGAATGGATAAAAAAAGATAGGATATATATATACAAAGCACAACCATCATTCATGATAAAGCCATCAACAAAGTAGGTTTTGAGGAACTACACCTCAACATAATAAACACCATATATCAAAAACTCTACCTGAGTCCTCTGCTTTTGTAAAACAGCAATGATGAAGAAATCACTCAAACTTTTGTGCTCTGGCACATAACTAACTGCAAAGGACTAGCCTACCCTCACGTATTGAGAGAAGACCTATTTCCACCCTCCTCATGACTCCCACAGGACTTGTAGATGACTTCCTTGTTTACCAGCCTTTATAAAACCCCCTTCCTTTTCTTCAAGACATTCACTATTAATTACTATTTTCCCTATTGCAATACTTTGAATAAATGATGTCCTTCATTGGCTGGTGTATCTTGTAAAGTTTGGTGCCATGAGTTGGATAGATTGGTTCTTGCCCTCAGATCCTTGTTTATTCTAGCCAAGTAATGAGGTCTCTTGGGACCTACTGGGCTTCGTTCCTGGTCCAAGGAGCCAGTGGTGGGTCAAATTCCTCGTCCTGTGGCATAGACTCTTGTCCATTGTTGGCCATGGCAAGGATGTGATTTTACTTCTTTTGAGTACTCATGTTCTGGTGCTAGCTTCTTTTAATTTTGTGGTCTGGCCATTTGATGATCTCTATAAAAGAACCAATGATTTGTAAAGATCTTATCCCTCTTAGATGACAGAGAACTTGTTTGTTACACTTTTCTGTTTGTCTATTTTGTCTGTTTTGAGCTTAGATCATTTAAGATTCATACCCACTGAGAAGAAAACAGCTCTTTGACAAGGATCAGTGACTTTTGTAACTCTGTGTTGATTCTCCACCCGTGGCTTTAGAATTGAAATTAAATTCCCTGTCTCTGTTTGCATGTCTTTGTAATTCAGAAAGGATTTCACCTCTCATTGCCTGAGTATGTAACATTTCCCTGTCCCAGGACAGCATTACTAAATTAGATTGTAAAAATCTCTCAAAGAAGTTCTATTCTAATTGCTTTAGAAATAATCATTTATATGAAGTGAATATTTCTAAAATTTCTAGAGATGAAGAAATTTGATACTAAACTGAGTTACTTACTCAATACTGAGCTAACTAGTAGATGTGCATTAGCTGTCTAGATCATTTCTAAGTAAGATTGAATACTGAAATATTGACCACTAGGCCTAATTTTCAGTTTATATGCCTTCTCCCTTGCATTTTAAGTATTACACAGGCTAGATATATACAGGTCTGTTAATAAATGTGTTCCTTTTTTGCCATTTGGTAAAGTTGTACTATAGGGACATGAATGGTTACTACAAGTTGTGAAACATGGATTCCTGAGCTCTGCTAGTCTGTTACAAAATGCTGGTGTATCACAGAAAGTTCACGATTATCCATCTCCTTTATTCCTATATGAAATGAAAGTTACTATGGTTTCAAATTATAATCAATGAATGAGACTCTATAGGGATTGATAGTGGCAAAGCAATTCAACTTTGCATGCAAGATTTGCAGGATGTGTTTTTGTTAAGGAAAAACTATCCTAAAGTTAAATGGCCAGTTGTTAGCATCTAGGACAAAATTGTTACAGAAAGTTATAGAAAGCTTGCAGAAAAGGAACTTCTTTGCTGTAGTCAAAGCTAGCCAGGGTTTGATGGATTCATTTATAAGATTTCAAAAGGAGATTTAGTATCAAATACTGTACTGACACAAAGCAGAATTTGTTTTTCTGTCTGTTAAAAAGACAACCTTTTCCTGGATTCTTGGTCTACTCTCAACAAGAGGTTATAAATGTTTTTCTTTATTTTCTGAATAATCTGCCTAGAAGGCAAAGATTCTATGTCTTAGAATAACTTTCTGTATTTTGTATTAACTTTCTGATGTCACTGATTATTTAAAGTTTATTTGCTTGTTTGTTTGTTTGTTTATTTAAGTAATCTCTACACCTAACGTGGGCTCGAACTCACAACCCTGAGATCAAGAGTCATATGTATCTGAGCCAGCCAAGTGCCCCAACCATTGATTATTTAGGAGAACAACACCCTCTTACTTTTGGAAAAGCTAAGATTCTTTACAATCCTGTTACTCTGTGTGTATATATGTTTAAAATCTTTTCCTGTGACTTGAGTTAAACACGTAGCCAACTATTCCCGCTCTCAGAAACCCATAATCTTATCTCAATCAGGCGTTCAGATCTTGTGACAAATTTTGGTATTTTCCTTTCCCCAAAACTGATTCCTACCATGGTATCTTTTGCATCTAAAACTATCTTTGATACATCCCGAGGGCTTCCTGGAAATCACAAAAGTTTGGTCTTTCGCCATGTAAAAAGAGAGATGGTAAAAACAATAAGGTGTATTGGATATGTTACTATCTATGAGTTGCATAGGAGTCACTGTCAAATCAGAAGCAATGCCTAGCTTTCCCTTTGGGAGCAAAATGTCATTATTGTGAATATTTCAGAAATCATATGCTGTATGAGACGTTCCTAGAGAACTATCAGTGGCCTGCTGCTTCTGTTTCCATGTATTTGAGTCCAGCTGCTGTGTTGCCTGATAGTAAACAACAAGCATACTATTTTCAGTCATGGTTTCAGTTATTTTTAAAATGTTAACTTGGTCACAGCTTTAACTTTGAATATTTGAAAGGAACATCTTCTAAGCCAGTGGTTTTCAATTGGGGATTCTTGTAAATTACCCTCATCAGATCTTTCACTTTCAAAAATGATCTGTAATATGTTTGCCCCAGTCATCGTCGGGCTTTTGTCATGCAGAGACAGATTTTGCTTTACTTTGATGCTTTCTTGAAAGCTCTTGCAAATCAGCTACAGGCAGAGTAATTTGTCTTCAGGGAAAGATTGTGTCAGAGCCCCACGGGAAAGGGCTATGCCAGGTGGCCTTGGATTTGAGATGGAGCCTACTGATGACATTGCTTAAAAAACCTGGAAATCATACCAAAGGACTGAGGCAAGATTTCCAGAACCTTAGTGAAGTAGGTGTGCTCATGAGATTGCTCAACCACAGTGGAGGAGAATATTACAAAGGACCGAAAAAACTGATAAGGAATGATTTAGAATATTGTCGGTGTTTTAATAGCCTGTTTTCTGGATATAGGGAGCCTCTTTCTCTTAAGCTATCTGTAACTCATAATAATTCAGAAGTATATGCTTTTATAAAGAGAAATGAAACTTTGTAAATGGTAACTTCCAGGCTGCCTGTTGCAGAATTCAGAAACTCTTTGGAATATTCTTTTTTTTTTTTTTTTTAAGATTTTATTTATTTATTTGTCAGAGAGAGCGGGAGTGAGCACAGGCAGACAGAGTGGCAAGCAGAGTGGCAGGCAGAGGCAGAGGGAGAAGCAGGCTCACTGCTGAGCAAGGAGCCCGATGTGGGACTCCATCCCAGGATGCTAGGATCATGACCTGAGCTGAAGGCAGCCGCTTAACCAACTGAGCCACCCAGGCGTCCCTGGAATATTCTTATTTTCATGACAATGTACTTATTTGCATAGGTTCAATATAAATCCACTTTCCTTGTTAGCAGGGCATACTGGAAACAGTAGGCATGCATCCATGGTCTTGCCTGAAATGTTTACTTGAGAAAATATTCCTTTAATCAGATATGAGCAGGCATTTAAAACAAAACAAAACAAAACAAGAGTGACTTTATGGAACCATGTTAATGACTAGATTCCTCACTTACAGGGTTCCCAGCCTTATAGGTGAATGTGGAAGGTCACTTTTTGGCAGTCTCAGGAAATGGGATATTTGGAGGACCTCCAGAAGAGGGGCTTCACCCAAATTTATAGATACTACAGGTGAAATTTGTTGGTGAGTTCTTAGTTTCCTAGCCTCAAGTGGTTTTAAAAATCCAATCTCAGGGGCGCCTAGGTGGCTCAGTGTGTTAAGCCTCTGCCTTTGGCTCAGGTCATGATCTCAGGGTCCTGGGATCGAGCACCACATCGGGCTCTCTGCTCAGCAGGGAGCCTGCTTCCCCCCCTCTCTGCCTGCCCCTCTGCCTACTTGTGATCTCTCTCTGTTAAATAAAGAAAAAAAAATATTTCTCTGTTAAATAAGATAAAATATCTTTAAAAAAATCCAATCTCAGATTCCTTATAAAAACTTCCAGAAAGGCAAATACACGAAGCCCTAATATGGAAATTACCATTCTTGCTGCACCTCTGTAAATAACCAGGCCAGATCAGATAAAACCAGCCTCATTTTGTGATCAAGAATAATTTTTGAGAATATCTTTGATCAAAAGAGAGACGGCTGTAGATAGAAATTTTTATTTCAATAGAAACTATAGCACACCCTTCCAGCTTATCAGATTGTAGATATATTTGTTGTCTTTGAACTACTCGGTACCTTTTATAAATTGCAGGTCACTGATGGGTATACAAACTCTGACTTGTCTGGAAAGATTTAAATAACTTCCTTCCCATCTCTGCAAAAACCGGTTTGGGTACCTATGTATAAACTGGATTGGATTCCACTACTTTGACCAAATTATCCATCTACCGAATTTGTAAATCAACCCATTCCATTGCCTTGAGTCTCTGGCCACAACCCTCCAAACTGATATTTCCAATTTTTCCCCCGTTCCCTGATCACCAATAGGAAACTAAATTCCTATTGGTATTCATTTTCTTTTTAAAGATTTAATTTATTTATTTATTTGAGAGAGAGAGTGAGTGAGCACAAAAGGGCAGAGGTCAGAAGGAGGAGCAGACTCCCTGCCGAGCAGGGAGCCCAATATGGGACTTGATCCTGGGACTCCAGGATTATGACCTGAGCCAAAGGCAGTTGCATAACCAGCTGAGCCACCCAGGTACCCTCCTATTGGGATTCTAAGTTGCCTGGTAGCTGGTTCTTTTCTCTAAGATTTGAAGGATCTTGGAAGCCAAAATTCAACTGATAAGAGCAGTGAAGGACACGGAGCTGCACTAGATCGCGCAAAGGGTGGGTTTACCCCATAATGAGCCCCTGCCTGGGCCACTAGCTAAGTCTGGTGAAAAGCTCAGGCCACACATTCTCTTCTATGAGTACAAAGCAAGACTAGGCAACACCACTGACAGCACAGACATCCTAGCTTCAAGAAACTCAATGAAGGGTGCTGTGTAACTGAAAGATTTTCTTCCACCAATTTCGTGGAATCCACTGGACTGGCATCCTCGAGATTCAACTCTTGTCTCTCTGCTTTAATATAATATTTGACATTAATATTTCTTTCTTAGAACATTTTATTTATTTGAAAGACAGTGGGAGAGCGAACGTGAGCTGGGGTGGGGAGAGGCAGAGGGAGAGGGAGAAGCAGATTTCCTCACTGAGCAGGGAGCCTAAGGCGGGACTTGATTCCAGGACCCTGAGATCATGACCTGAGCTGAAGGCAGAGACGGCTAAATGACTGAGCCACCCAGGTGCCCCTGATATCTATCTATCTATCTATCTATCTATCCATCCATCCATCCATCTATCTTCCTTCCTTCTTTTTTTCAAATCTCTCTCTCTTTTCTTAAACAAAGATTTTATTTATTTATTTGGCAGTGAGAGAGAGACAGTGAGAGAGGGAACACAAGCAGGGGGAGTGGGAGAGGGAGAAGCAGGCTCCCTGCTGAGCAGGGAGTCCAATGTGGGGCTCCATCCCGGGACCCTGGGATCATGACCTGAGCCGAAGGCAGACGCTTAAGGACTGAGCCACCCAGGCACCCCATCAAATATCTTTTAAGAAGCCTGATCTTCAGGACTGAAACAATGGACTTTTTACCACCTCCCAACACAGTGATTTTTACAGGGTCTATACCAACAAGAATTTTCAAGAGACTATTTCTTAGACCCTGCTAAGAGGTTTCTGAGTTGTTGAGGGTTGAATGATATTCATTTATCTTGAATGAAAGGAGGAACTGACAATGTTGAATATTACCTAATCCTCGTGTTCCTGGAAAACGGGAGCAGTTAAGAAATGCTTCCCCCAACCTTTTGTTCTCTAGTATCTATAAGAATATTAGAATATCTCCAAATCTCCTTCCTTTTTTTGAGGCATTCCTCATTGACTGCAATAACCCGGATAACCCTAGAAACAACTCGTTTATGTAACTTCGGACTGGTTTTGTTTTATACCAAGACTCAGTATGTAGACTTTGGAGTAACAAATTTCTAAAAATAGACACACAGAGATTACTCCTTCTTCCCCCTCAAAGTTCCCCCAGAATGATCTGAACATGACTTGTTGCAGGGGCCCTGCCAACAAGTGGATTATGAAGAGAGCAAATCTATGTTTTCTTACAAGTTTTGTGGATCTCATAAAAAGAGTTGGTGACATATGAAGAAAAACAACAACATGTCTATTGGGCATGAGGATCATATAAACTTGACTGTGTAACACTGCCAATGAGATTCCTATCTCCTTAAAGTCCCGCAGCAGAAGGCAATGCAGTATATTTCCTCACGTAGTCAGCTCTGGCTGCTCTAACAAAATACCATTGATTGGGTGGCTTAAATAGCACACATTTATTTCTCACAGTTCTGGAGGCTGACAAGTCCAAGATCAAGGTGCCAACAGATTCCCTATTTGGTGACAGCCCACTTCCTGGTTTGCACATGGCTCCTTCATGCCTGTATCTTCACAGGCTGGGGAGAGAGAGGGCTTTGATAGCCACCTCTTCTCATAAGGGCGTGAATCGCATCATGAAGGGTCTACCATCTATGGGCTTCAACATGTGAATGCTGGGAACACAAACAGTCTTTGGCATTGCCTATGAGGTGAGGTTCAAATCTCAGCCTGACCACTTATTTCATGGGTGCTACGGCTGAATTCTGTCTCCCGATAAAAGATAGGTTAGAATATGAACCCCCAGCATCTCAGACTGTGTTCTTCTTTGGAGATGGTTTCTTTTCAGAGGTAATCAAGTTAAAATGATTTCTGCAAGGTGAGTCCCAATCCAATATGGCTAGCCTGGTGTCCTTTGCAAAAGGGGAATCTGGATACAGAATGTATATAGGAAAGACAATACAAAGAGGTATAGAGAGAAGAGGGTCATTTATGAGCTAAGCAGGGAGGCCTGAAATAGATCTTTCCCCCTCAGCCCTCAGGTTTAACCAACTGGGCTGATACCTTGATGTCAGACGTGGGGACTCCAGAAGTATGAGAGAATAATATTCTGTTGTTTAAGCCACTTAGTCTGTGGCACTTTTCCACAGAATCCTAGGAAACTAATTCATTGGGTAACAAAAGTTGAGGAAACTAATACATTGGGTAACCAAACTTGAGGAAGATACTAGACTCTTTAAATCTTAGTTTTTTCATATGGCAAATGAGAATAGTACCCATCCCATAAGTTGGCTATGAAGATTTAATATGAAAAAAATAACTGCCTCCTTTCACAGAAAATGGGACATAGTAACTGCTCAATAAGATGAGAGCTAGTGGCAATGATTATGATCGTTACTTAATTTCTGTTATGGAGGATACCTATCAAAATATGACCAGCAAATAAGATTATTGGTAATTATCATCATCTCCATCCATCTAGACATCATCCCTGCAACTATTGAGAATTTCAGTGTCAGGCAATGTCCTTATTTGTTTTAGATGTGTTCCTACTAATTCTGTTAACAATCCCTATGATTTAGGCATTATGATATTCCTTTTTATATGTGAGGAAACTGGAGCTTATAGCTGTCTTGACCGATTTAAAACTGCTAGTAAGTAGCATAGCCAACATGGGAGAAAAACAAAAAAGTGGGGCATATGACTCCAAAGCATGAGCGACTTATCATGAAAATGTTCTGCCTAGGACAGCATTTCTATTTTAGAAATCCATTAAAGAAACCCATAAAAATGAACCCCTAATGGAGTTCCATATTCTGCTATAAGGTTTAACTTTTTAATTCATTTTGAGGCCTCTGAATAGATCACTTTTTTGCATTTCACTGGTTTCTTTCACTCTCTTGCATGCCAATTGTACAGCACATTTAGGGCTTATGTGTTGTGTTGATGGATTTTTCTGGGATAATATTTTCTGAGAATGTGACAGATGTGCAACCAGAGGCTTTGTAAATTAACTCAATGACATACTCTTGAGCCCACACAGTTGAAGAACCAAAAGAATATTTTTATCAGCCAACATATTGAGAGAGGGAAGAAAAAAACCTTATATAAATAAAAAGAGATATAAATATAGAAAAGTCTTAATTTATTTCATTGCACTCTACCTGGAAGTTTCTTGGGAGAGTTTAAAATTGCTACTCTCAGATGTCCTGTGGCAGCAGTTTTCAAAGTACAGTCTCCTGACCAGCAGTTATCAGCATGGGCATTGACATCACATGGGAACTTGCTAGAAATGCACATTCTTGAGCACAGCTCCCCCCAACTCTCTAACCTACTGATCAGAAACTCTGAGGTTGAGGTCCAAAAATCTGTGTTTTCAAAGCCCTCTGATGAATCTGATGTGTGCTGAAGTTTGAGAACCACTGTTGTATAGAATCACCTTCAGGTTTCACTCTCCCTTCTATGGGAGCTATGCTCCCTGCTATGAAAGACCATGGGCTACAGACTCTTGGCAAGTCTCAGATGCCCTTCATTACCCTTCTCTTTTAACATCTTGTTGACTAGGCTTTGGATGGAAAGGAAATATTTGTCAGCAAAAACTTAACTTTTTCACATGATGGGTTAAGTCACAAAATAGAAGCGTTGGGGTATGGGTTCTTGACACACTTTTTTCCCTGAAATAGTTTTATCTTGAAGTAATTATAGATTGATAGGAAGTTGCAAAAAACGTACAGGGAAGTCCCATGTACTCCTTGTTCGGTTTCTCCCAATAGTTCATATCTTGACAGACTGCACTTCCATCATGACCAAGAAATGGACATTTCTACAATCTGCTAAACTTAAGCAGATTCCACCAGTTCTGCATAAACTCATTTTGTATGTTTGTATTCATCACGTGTGTAGAGTCACGTGACCCCCATCAGGCAAGATACTTCTGTGGAGCAGAAGTTTTCAGTTTTGATGAGGTCCAATTTATGAGTTTTTCCTTTGATGGAGCATAATTATCATGTCAAGACTAAAACTTCACCCAGCCCCAGGTCCTGCTAATTTTCTCCTATGTTTTCTAATTAAGTTTTACAGTTTAACATTTCAGTCTGTGATCGATTTTGAGTTAATTTTTACATAAGGTGCGAGGGTTCTGTAGATATCCTGTTTTCCCCATCTTGATGTCCCATTGCTCCAGCGCCATTTTTTTTAAAGGCTACATTTCTTCACTGACTCCCTTCTGCACCTCTGTCAACACTCAGGCATGTTTCTTTGGCTTCATTTATGAGTTATTTGTTGTGCTCCAATAACACACTGTGTTGACTAACTATAGCTTTAGAAAGCCTAACAGCAGGTTGAGTTTTCCTCCCTCTTAATTCTTCTTAAAAACTGTTGTAATGTTTACATGAAAAAGTGCTCTACATCACTCGGCATCAGGGAAAAAATCAAAACCACAATGAGAGGGCGCCTGGCTGGCTCTGTGGGTTAAGCCTCTGCCTTTCGCTTGGGTCATAATCCCAGGGTCCTGAGATTGAGCCCCGTATTGGGCTCTCTGCTCAGTGGGAAGCCTGCTTCCTCCCCTCTCTCTCTGCCTGCCTCTCTGCCTACTTGTGATCTCTGTCTATCAAATAAATAAATAAAATCTTAAAAAAACACACACACACAATGAGATACTACCTCACACCAGTCAGAATGGCTAAAATTAACCAGTCAGGAAATGACAGATGCTGGCGAGGATGTGGAGAAAGGGGAACCCTCCTACACTGTTGGTGGGAATGCAAGCTGGTGCAACCACTCTGGAAAACAGCATGGAGTTTCCTCAAAAAGTTGAAAATAGAGGTACCCTATAACCCAGTAATTGCTCTATTGGGTATTTACCCCAAAGATAAGAATGTAGTGATCTGAAGGGCATGTGCACCCGAATGTTTATAGCAGGAATGTCCACAATAGCCAAACTATGGAAAGAACCTAGATGTCCATCAACAGATGAATGGATAAAGAAGAGGTGGTATATATATACAATGGAATACTACGCAGCCATCAAAAACCCCTTGAAATCTTGTCATTTGCAATGACATGGATGGAACTAGAGAGTATTGTGCTAAGTGAAATAAGTCAGTCAGAGAAAGACAATTATCATATGATCTCACTGATATGAGGAATCTGAGAAAAAAGACAGAGAATCACAGGGGAAGGGAGGGAAAAATGATACAAGATGAAACCTGAGAGGGAGAAAAAACGTAAGAGGCTCTTAATCTCAGGAAACAAACTGAGGGTAGCTGGAGTGGAGGGAGGAGGAGGGATGGAGTGGCTGGATGATGGACACTGGGGAGGGCATGTGCTATGGGGAGTGCTGTGAATTGTGTAAGACTGATGAATCACAGGCCTGTACCCCTGAAACCAATACTACATCATATGCTAATAAAAAAATTGTTGTAGTATTTCCAGGTGTTTTGCATGTCCTTGGAAACTTTAGATGAAGCGATGTTCTAAAAAATGCCTGCTGGCATATTTATCAGATGTAGTGCAGTGAAGAAACCAAGGAGTAGAGAATTTGAGAGATTTCCTTCCGGCCTCCTAGCCACCAAGTTGAAGAATAAGCAGAATTGAGGTCTGTTAACTTCCAAAATAGTTGTCTGCTCCCTGCGACTCCGTGTCTTCCTCCTCCTGCTACCAAGTGCCTGGGTGGGAAGTCTGTCTCTGTGAAGTTACAAACAGCACCTTTCTATTCAATTCAGGCACGTCCTTGGCCTGGTCAGAGCCTCTGGCTGCCAAGTTCAAAGCTTTCTATAGGATGGATCATGAGTTGTACCAGGTTTATTAAGAACCTCCTATTTTTTTTTTTTAAGATTTTATTGTATTTATTTGACAGACAGAGATCACAAGTAGGCAGAGAGGCAGGCAGAGAGAGAAAGGGAAGCAGGCTCCCCGCTGAGCCGAGAGCCCAATGCGGGGCTCGATCCCAGGGCCCCAAGACCATGACCTGAGCTGGAGGCAGAGGCTTTAACCCACTGAGCCACCCAGGTGTCCCAAGAACCTCCTGTCTTAACATAATGGCTTAGAACACAAATTAATTTTTTAAAAAGTTGGAGAAGTGGGGTAAGCTTCTGAAACAGTAGACATAGTCACAGCTGTCAACTTTATCATCCCTAACAAGCAAATGATTCCTGGGAGTATACACATGTCAACCCAGAAACAACCTACCAGTTTAGTGATTGCTGGCGGCCCTCAGCCTATTGAAAGATGGTATCTCTCTCTGTGTAGTCAAGGATGTCTGAGCCTCACTAGTCCTAAACTTGACCTTGCCATTTCTCTAAAAATGTGACACTAGGATGACAGAGGAAACAGGTTTTTTCCCCAATGTGTTTCAAAATTTTTGAGCAAGCACAGATGAGTATACTGATATTTGTTCCTTCACTCGCTGTTCATCGAATCAGATAGCCCTGGGAGCAGAAACTGACAGGAAATCTTTATCGTCTCACATTCAGAATCACAGTGCTGACCCTCAAAGATAACCACACCTTGGCAACTGCCGTGTTTGTTCGCAGATTTGCACAGTGTTTGTGGGTTTTCTTGTTTTTGTTTTGTTTTGTTTTATCTAGAATCACGTCTCCAGTTTCCAAAGATGTTCTTAGTTAGTGAATTATTTAAATAGAAATAAGTGCAGAGGAAGGGACTTAATGTAATTAACTACCAAGGTTCGTCATTCTGATAAATTACCAGACCCAACTGAACCATCCTCGCTGATGCTAAAAAACCAAACAATAGCAATAAGCAAAGAGATGGTGAGAAATCACACACTGTGGTCCCGCTAGGTGTTTTTAGTTGTAAGCAGATCTACTCATCAACTCATAACTCAATGCCCATCATCTACTTAATAGACTACTAAAATAGAATCCTTCCCTGGTCAGAGGAAGACTTACATACTTCTCTCTGGAGCGCACAATCACCTTCTAGCCAAAACTTCCCAACTGGCAAAAATAAGCTAGTATGTGTGTCCTTGTATCCCACCAAAATGCAGTAAAGGAATTTCAGATGTGTCCGAACCAAGACATCTTAAGTAGTTAAGTAAGAGATGGAGAAGAATGTAATAAAATGGGCCCAGGAAAAAAAAAAAGGCAACTTTTAGTTTTTGTGCTTTTGTTTTTTAAGATTTTATTTATTTATTTGACAGATCAAAAGTAGGCAGAGAGGCAGGCAGAGACAGAGAGGGAAGAAGACTCCCTGCTGAGCAGAGAGCACAATGCCGGGCTCAATCCCAGGACCCTGGGATCATGACCTGAGCCGAAGGCAGAGGCTTTAACCAACTGTGCCTCCCAGGCGCCCCAGTTTTCGTAATGTTTTAGGGGATGTGGAACTTTCCGTCCTATAGTGCCGACACAAAAACTCATCGAGCTTTGCCATGTTTTGCTTCCTCCCCAGAACTCTGGAAATGTAGGGAGTTTCACTCCGACTTCATACTCAGATAAGGAAAAAGATGAAATGCAGTAGGAAAAAAGAAACCCCTTGAAGATAAGCACAGAATCATGTGTGTAGTGTGACTTTGTCTCCTGTACTTGAGATGAAGAGAGGAGAGAGTTAACAGCTCAGTTTAAGGAGGTGATCCCTGAAGGCTCTGAGATATCATGAGGTTTGTTTTGTTATAATCATTTAACATTTTTTTTGTTGTTTTTGTAGCTTTCTTATCCCCATCTTGAGTCCTGGCAAGGAAGGCTTGGTGTCTCTCTGTTATCCTGCACTGTGATAACAGGACACTCATTTCAGATTAGTCGTACGTTCAAACGAGCGTTGGAGCGTATCCGTAAGATGTGTAATAATATCGGCTATCTCTCAGAGGGCCGCATCTGACTGCCAAACTGTTCACATTAGCTGAAGGGGGGCAGCCAAAATCATCCGTTAGGTTAACTGTGATTCCCACGTCTCTCCTCTGCTTCCTTCCTGCCTCCTTCTCTTAGTAACTGCACATGTTCAGAGACGAGTGATCTCTGCTTGGTCTTACTCTCCATAAGGAGGAGCTGAAATGCTTTCTTTCTTTTTCTTTTTTTTTTTTAGCAAGAAGTGAGCTGAGAAAAAGAAAACAAATTTAATTGCTGCTTGGAGAGAAAAGTGACCTGGTGATCTAATAGTTTGTTTTCATCCCTAATATCCACACTCCAATGCATGGCATATGAACCAAGAAAAAAAGCCCTCACTTTTGCTTATGGCCATATCATCTGCATCAGTCCGGAAAAGTAATGAAGTTAAAATTCCTTTCCATTGGTTTGGGTTTGTTGTTGTTGTTGTTGTTATTTGTTTGCTTTCTAGATTTGATGTCAGTTGTCTCAAAGACAGAGACAGACTGGCAGGTGGGCAGCCAAGGCCTTTCAATCAGTGAAAGGGACCCCATCCATTCATTAAACAGGAACAAAAACCAAAACCCCAAACTGTCTTAATTCTTATGGTGAAAGAAGCTAGTTCGGTAATTTCATTTGTTCTCAGGCTTAACAACTCTGATGCCGAGACTCAATGACAATGATCAGTCAACTTTAGTTTCCCCATGAATCAATATCTGTACTGTACTGATATTCAGTAAGTGATCCAAGGCATACCTTGGGAAAATTGCTAATCCCCAGATCACTCAAAAGAGATTTTCCCCATAACTCTTGAATTGCACCGAACTCCTGGAACCATGCCAAAAGTACTCCAGTATTTTAGCAAGTGCACACCTCAGTCACCTGTCCTGGACTCTGAGTGGCCAACCACCCCATGTTGCCCAAGACTGAAAGAGCTTAATCCTGGGGAATTTTGCAATCCCAGGTAAAGCAGAACAGTTGGCAACTCTAGACTCAGAATTACAGAAAATCGTATTAAAATGAGCCTTTTTGATCTCATGCTAGACTTAACTACTGTAAATGGGGTGTGTGGGGGCTGGGGATGTGCATTTCATTTTCAAGCAGTACTATTTATGTAAACAAAGGTTTGAGAAGCATTGGTATAGAGACTCTGTCAGCCATGACCTTCAGTTTGTCAGACACTGGGAAAACCACCCAGCTGTCCTTCACTAAGAACCAAAAGGATACATTACATCTTTCCAATCTCTTTGTTCCACTCTGAGGGCCCTGACTTGGTGTTGTGTTAACCAGGGAGTAAATGATCCATTAAAAACAACTATTTGAATGGTACTAAGAGTATTAATTAATTCCTACAACATACCTGTCAAGGAAAGAAGAATGAGACACTGAATGACAACCTCTTATGTTTGAGGTTAAGAACCAGGTAGAGGTACGGAATGGAGAATGTAAGATTTGTACGAGCAAGCATTAGTATTAGTATCAGAAAGCAAAAACTATAATTATCAGAACACAGAGTTGGCCAATGACTCCGGAAACAACACCCGCCATTTCCCCACTCACCAATGTATTTATTTCACAGTTAATAGAGGGTAGATCCATCAACAATTTTTTGAGATCTGGAATTTATATTCTACTGCAATCCATACTTTCTGCCATATACAATAGTCCCCAAGTCATTGTTCTGTGCCTTTTGCTGATGTTAATTTCATTGCAAAATCTCATTCCATATTAAATGGAGGGAATACAGAATGGAGAACCCGCAACTTGGATTTGACCTTATTTTACCACCATCCAAAGTTGTGAATTTGGGCAAATCACATCCTAGCTTATCGGAGCCTGAGATTTCTAGATTAAAAACTGAAGCAACTGACGGTCACGAAGATTGAATCTGATTTTACATATGGAATTGCTGTGAGCATTGAATCTGATGACATAAAAAAGTTGGTTTATAACTGCAGAGAACTTCGCCAATATCAGTGGGAAACCATTACTTAATGAAGACCATACACAGGGATAAGAATGAAAAGGCAAAACTCACCATGCTCTTTAGGGACTGGGGAAGTATCTGGAAGATTTTCCATTCCCCTAAACAGCTGTTCCTATTCTAGTTTTTTTCTTAAAGTTAAGCCCTACAAATACCTGTGATTAAGGTGTAAACGTACAGGTAGAAAGGTAACAAAGAGGAAGATTTTTCAACCTTCAGTCCTACAAGTTTCCAGATCAGACTCATCACTTTCTCTTGTACATAAATTTCAGTGATATTTCTGTGTTTCTGACTAATGTATAGAAGGGTTGAATCGATATTGTATGCCTGAACTAGTATAACACTGCATGTCAATTATACTTCAGTAAAAACATTTCAATAATAATTCTATGTTTATGAATCTCTTCTGTAAGCCAAAACCCAATGCTGAAGCTTTAATGCTTTCAACACCTAGGTCAATAACACACTTGTGACACTGAAGTTTATGGCAAAACTAAGCAACTAAAATAATGATTTGGACATTTTTCAAAATCTCTCTTAGGAAATGAATGCACAAAAAAATGCTTCTATTGGGTCACCTGGGTGGCTCAGTGGGTTAAAGCCTCTGCCTTCGGCTCAGGTCATGATCCCAGGGTCCTGGGACTGAGCCCTGCATCAGGCTCTCTGCTCAGCGGGGAGCCTGCTTCCTCCCTTCTCTCTCTCTGCCTGCCTCTCTGCCTACTTGTGATCTGTCAAGTAAATAAAAATCTTTGAAAAAAAGTGCTACTATTATAAGTAGGTTCTACAGCTCTTATAGGCACTATAGGGTTTATAAATTTGTCTTGAGGTGTGGACAACAGAATATCATCCTATCTCTTAACAAGATGATTCCAGAATATATTTGCATACTTTTCTACTGTCCCTTCCTATGTTAAGATAAAACATTATTTATAACATACACTCCCGATTTCTTCCAAAAGGAGTTTGCGGTATTATGCAACTATAATAACTGGAGAAAATGAGGTAAGTGCACACAGAAACACAATTTTGTAAGTCCTGACACATGTAGGAGAAGCAAATATAGAGACCATGGGTAAGCAATACAATTAGCTTTGAGTAACCTGGTCATGGACAGAAAAGTAGAAGTAGTGATAAATTCCACAATTTAACATGTAAAAAGAAACAAAAGTTTTGAAGGTCCATCAAATTTTTCTGGGTAAAAACTCATAGAAGAAATTTAGGGTATAGCTCAAGAAATTCCAAATTGTATTTATTCAAGAAATTCCAAATTGTATTTATTAGTATTTTCTGACATGAGTTTGCAAAAATGTAAATTTTTATCTGGCTCCTGCTGAAAGGTAGGCATAAAATATTAAAAGTAGAACTTAGTTAGGGGATTCTTAATGTCCACAACTGCTAACACTGTCCAAAAATGAAAAATTTTAATAACCCAACTTAACGTTAAAACTATAGGTCACTTTCCGCTGTTTCTTCACGGTTGGAGAAGCCAGGTTTCTTTCCCTATGATGAAGCACCAGTAATATTCTAAATAGCTCTAAATTGGGAGCAATTTTAGAGGTCCCTGGTTCAGCATCTGACTCTTGGTTTCCCCTCAAGTTGTGATCTCGGGGTTGTGTGATTGAGCCCCGTGTTGGGCTCCATACTCAGCATAGGGTCTGCTGGAGATTCTCTCTCCCTTTCCCTCTGGCCTTCCCAGTTGTGCTCCCTCTCATTCTCTCAAATATATATATATATATTTGAAAATTTTATGGATAGAATGGGATATATAGAATGGCTCCTTTTTAAAAAATATATATATATTTTAAAAATATATATATTATTATATTATTATATATAAATATATATATTTAATATATATATAATATATATTAAATATATATATATTAAAAATATATATATTATATTATTATATATAAATATATATATTTTAAAAATATATATATAATATATATATTATATATATAAAATATATATTTATTTTTAAAAGGAGCCATTCTATATATCCCATTCTATCCATAAAATTTTCAGGCACAATTTTTAATAATCTGTCTTATTTCTAAGCCATGTATTCAGATTTTGGTTTCATAAAATGTAATCATGACATCTATAAGGTACCAGACAATTGGAGAAAAAGCAAACTATTCATCCTTGCACTTCTACTGAACTGCAAAGGTATTTGCATGTTCCACGAGCCCTCCTGGAATCTTTTCTTTGGTGGTAAGAGTAATTCGAATTATTTGAATTATCAGGTTTTTAAATACTAACTTTTACTTTAAATGCTTTATGACAAACAAAAATATTTACTTTCAAGGTAGAATAATGAGAAGGTTTGGTAAAGCAACATAAAACTAGAGAAAATAATACTATTCACAATTATTATTAATACCCCAGAGTATGTAATATTAAATCTTCCTTTCTACATATATATGCACAACATTTTGCACAAAGTAGAATTATAACATAAAATATCTTTTGTTTCTATCATTTAACAAGATATATGTATTTCCTTCAAGTTAATAGTGTTTTATAAAATATATAACTTTATACCAAGATTTGAGACTGAGCCCTAAGACACAACATATAAATTTGGTAAAGTCAAAAATATCTAAAAGTAAGTCCTTTTCTCACCCCAAATAAGTCTTCTCTTCCAACTTTAGTATTTTGTTAGACAGTTTCTCTCTTTCCTTAGCCCCTCTGTTCCACTGGTCAAAATTCCTATTACTTAACATCTCTGACCCATCATTAATACTTGTGTTCTCTTCTATTTCTATCTCAGTCATGAATCCTGGCCTTTTTGCCCTCACTTTGGACTCTTAGGATAGCCTCCTACCATCTTTTGTTTCTGTATTCAAGTCATTTATTTTTCTCTACTCAAAATGTTTTGGGAACTCTCTGTTTCTCTTAGGATTCATTTCCCTGAATTGCCCTACCCAGTCTCTTCCTTCCCAGTGGGTGGCCTCTATTCCCATTACTCCAGGGTTCTAGGTCCTTGGAATAGTAGCATGAGAGGTGCAGGGTAAAGGAAGGGAGGGAGGGAGTGGAGGAGGGAGGGAGGAGGAAAGGAGGAAATGAAGGAGGAAGGACAGAAGGAGGGAAGGAGGGAGGGAAGGTCGTACTTCCTGTTGTAGAAGCACACAACATTAGCAATATTTCAAGACATGAGAAATTCGTCCGTAACCATCTCCGTTTCTGTAACTTCCATTCTATTCTCTTCCAGGAATCACTGGTTGCCCCAAAGTCCACCTTAGCATGTTTCTTTGGAGAACTGGAGGAGGAGGACCCTTCCTTCTCTCCCATGCTCCATAGTGAAAAGGCAAGCTCTCAGCATAGCTGATTTCAGCTAAATGTTAAAAGGAAAGGCACCAAACTTAAGTTCCCACTACAGTGCCTCCTGGAGCCATGTAGAGTTCTCCCCATCAGCGATAATAGATTTCCACTAGCAAAAGGAAAGGTGTAAAAGCTTCCAGGTGGAGTGTTTGAGTTGCATAGGGAAAGGCTTGCTACCTTGGTCCTGAAGACTATTTGGGGGCAGGACAGTTATGTCTAAGTATGAGCGTTTGTAAGATGAGGGCTGCCCTCCACCTCTACTCCCTCAATAACTCTGTGTGTTCCATAATGGGGAGAAAATACGTCTCCAGAATCCTAAATTGCATCAGGCCCCAAACCAGTCAGAGTAGGAATTACACGGTTGATGTCCTGGCAACATTTTCCTCCTTGACTCTGTGTTTCTGCTCTTTCATTGGCCAAAGGCAGATGGCGCTTTACAGATCTTAAGAAAGTCATAAGAAAAGAGATTTTAGAACCTGGGAGAGGGTGATGTTAGGGCCATGGGCTTGTCTGGCTGTTTGCCAGAGGGAAGCCAGACGCTGCCTTGAACCATTGGCCTTCTCCCCATTCCCACACTGCTACAGCTAAAGCAGGAATGGGTAAGTTTCCCACCCCCCTGCCCCCTCATGATATTGTTGTTTGCTGTTCCTCTGGCCCAATCACGAGCACCCTGGCTAACAATACCCTTGCAAATCCAGAAGCTGTCAATCTGAAATTGCTCCTGGTCAATGAGTATTTACATTTGTAGGAGAGACACAAAACCTCGCATTATCTGCTTCTTCCTGCACTTGCTATTTTCTTGGCATGCTCCGCTTGAGCTCCTTGCAGGATTTGGGGGCCTTGGCACACAGCAGAGGTGGTAGCCTTCCAATTCTCTCACTTCATGGCTGCCAACAGGAAATATCATGGATCTTTCCGGTGCACTAATTGGCTTGGTGATGCAAGGTGTTCCTGCAGCATTTCCTATTGAAGATAATGCACTCCTAAGGAAAGATTTTTTCCACCAAGTTAGCACAAGCCTGCTTTGAGATTTTCTGGGCTTCTTGGTGCAGAAGGAGCTATCAAACTGTCTTAAGTCTGAGTCAGCCCTTTGAATTATTTACCTACATTTCTTTGTAAGGATTTCACTGGTGGCAAATTCTTTTTGGTTTCACAAACAGGAGATTTAAATGCATTCTTTTTTTTTTTTTAAGATTTTATTTATTTATTTGGCAGACAGAGATCACAAGGAGGCAGAGGCAGGCAGAGAGAGAGGAGGAAGCAGACTCCCTGCTGAGCAGAGAGCCCGATGCGGGAGGCTCATCCCAGGACCCTGAGATCATGACCTGAGCCAAAGGAAGAGGCTTTAACCCACTGAGCCACTCAGGCACCCTTAAATGCATTCTTAAAGGAAAGTTCATGGGATAAGAGGGAATTTGACCGGGTGGAGAATATATACACTTGCATAACTCATCTATGTAAAATATGAAATCTAGATCTACACAGACATATTTATATATGTCTCAGTTGTAGGTGTTTTTGATTTCTTTCATAGGGGGTTAATAAAATTTACTACCATTATCTCTAATGTAAATTAGGATATGATATTTTTGGTTTACATACACTGCAGGGATTGCTAGTTAGTGAGCTAATAAAGAAAGTCAATCTCGTGATCTGATGACATCCTATACTCTGGAGCAAAGATAGACATATTCTCTAACCCACTCATATATGAAAAGCTAAGTGAAAAAACTAAAAGAAAGCTAAATGCATATAACTAATGTCATTATGAGATTGAAAGTAGAGTCACAGCACAATTGGGCATTTTTTTTATACTAAAATTAACCAGATACTCAGGCTAATAATGAAAATTGGAACCAAAAGAAATAAAACTAGAGAAGACTTCAGAAGTTATCAACTTGAACCCTACCTCAGTGGGGCTACTTAACTCTTCATTACATGGAATTGGTAAGAGTGGGCTTTATTTGAATACTAATTTTTTTTTTTTAAATAAGAGCAGGATTCCTAGTACCCACTTATACTGATATAAGGACATGTCATTTGACTCAATTCTTCCCTCAGATTTTTTCAATAATTGGTAAATATGAGTATTCATTAAGTAATGTCAAGGAATTATAAGTACCACCAATTATACTGTAAAAATTCAAGAATTCTTACTATCTGAGAGAGACCAGAACAAAGACGTGGAGACATCGTATTTCTGAGTATTGCTAATGTTGTGTGTATCTGTATTGTTAGTGTGCTGGCTAATTCACAAAAAGTTCTTATCTCCAAATAGTTTTTAGGATAAAACAGATGGTCTAAACCTCTTCTGGTTCACTGCCACTCATTTTTCCTTTGTGTCACCTGGAGATGGTGATCAGGAATGTGGTGGTTGTTTGAGCACATTCCTAAGAAGCATGGGCCCGAAACAAGGGGAGAGGGTCCTGGAATGTATTCCACGGATGGATTTGAGTTTAGTCACTCCTGGGAAAGAGGATGTTAATGATTCAGTGTACTTGTCCTGGCTAACCTTTACTCCCATGAAAAGCAAGGTCACTATTGCTCTCTCCTTCCCCACCCTCCAAAAAGTCAGAAGGGCACAGAGAAACAGAGAAATGTTTGCCTTCGCTCTGCATGGCTCCAAAAGGCTAGCTCTCAAGTATTGTAACAGCTTACTTCTAACTCCCTGTGTAGTTTGAGACTGAACCCTCCCAAGATAGGTGCCTGGTTTTTCCTTAAAATAATCCCAAGGTTGTGCAATTTTTTAAAGATTTATTTATTTGAGAGAGAGAGAGAGAGGAGGGGCAGAGGGAGAGAATTCCAAGTAAACTCCCAGCCGAGCTTGGAGCTCGGTGACATGGGACTCAATCCCACAACCTGGAGATCACAACCAGAGCTGAAACCAAGAGTCTGCTGCCCAAATAACTGGGCCACCCAGGAACCCCAGATTGTGCAATTTTAAAAAAACATTACACCCCTTAGTATATTTCACTTTATGTGATTTGTGTTCTTGCTTTTGCGGTAGGACTAATGGATTCATAAAGCAAGAAAAGCTTGAAATGCAATTTGCTGCTGTAAATGTGTTAGTCTTTGACTAAAGAGTGAATGAGACACTTGTGCGAAACTTGGAACATGGTACAAGGCTTATGAGTATATTCACTAAACCTCACTCTTGGAAGCACAGTCCTGTGAGGGAAACACTCCCATTGCTGGAATTCGTGAAATGTGTGTCTTTTGTCCACACAACTCAGTTCAAAAAAACTCCAGCGTAAAAGGAGAAAGGAAGTAATCACCCTTGACAGAAACCCTCACAAGTACTAACAGTAACACTGTGCACATTCCAGAACATTAACCCAGAATCCAATTTTATGAAACATTAAAAAAAAAAAAAAGTACGCCAGGTGTCTACATTGCTACCCAGACATTTGTAGGACACATTACGTTTCCCTGCTAGGACAGAGGATAGAATAATTAGAACTCAGCACTCTCTCGTTATTGTTCTACATTTACGAACTTCCTTCCCCATTTGTTGTGAAGTCAAAACAACTTGACCTTTTGACAGGGAAAAATTTATTTCTCATAGAATGCAGCTAGATGACAAAATACTGCATACACAATCATTTCTCCGGTTTCCAAGTTTGCTGTTCTAGGATACTTCCATCAGGAAAAAACTTTATAATCAATGGGCATGTTCCATGAAAGGAGGGATGGGCCAAGCACGGAAAGCAATTTTTCTTACACAAGAGAAGATAAACTTGGAAAATATTTTCCTCGATAGTTTCACACGTAACAATTTGGAAATTTTCTTAGAAAGAAGTGGAGTCAGAAATCAATTGTTCTGTGAGGTGAGTTCAAATGCCATAAAAAGACAAGTCTATGAAAGGAATGTATTCTCTGACTTTCATCTTGAAACATATATTGAAATGAAGTGTATGAACTGAGGACAGTAGTCACCTAAAATGTCTGCCAACCAGAACACTGGTGTAGCACCTCCAGAATATGGAGAATGAATTCATGGCATATTTTTTATGCCAAATTTGAGTAATAGATGTCCTGAGTTTAAAATAGTAATGGGAGCACCTGGGTGGCTCAGTGGGTTAAAGCCTCTGCCTTCAGCTCAGGTCATGATCCCAGGGTCCTGGGATCAAGCCCCACATCAGGCTCTCTGCTCGGCGGAGAGAGCCGCCGAGCAGAGAGCCTGCTTCCTCGTCTCTCTCTGCCTGCCTCTCTGCCTGCTTGTGCTCTCTGTCAAATAAATAAATAAAATCTTAAAAAAAAAAAAGGTTTAAAATAGTAATGTACTTCTGAGAGGAAAAACAATTAGCTTTAACTTGTTTCTTGTCAGGAGCTTGAAATATTGATAGGAAAACTGGCCAAATCAGCTCTACTGTTTAGCAACTAGAAAAGGGAGTAAGTCACATGCTGCCTTCTTAATTTCACTTCAGTCAACTTTAATATGAGGATTCTCTACCTGAAGCAGTAAGGACACTGGGCCAATATTTTCAATCCTCAGGTCAACAGGCTCTTGTATAGGTACACACCAGGATTTCTTAAGAGAAGTAAAATTTAGAAAGATAGATGCATCCTTACACATATGGCAGTATCATTTCTAACAGTGAAGATATGGAAGAAACCTAAGTGTCCAACAACAGATGAATGGAAAAAGAAAATGTGGTATATACATAATGGAATATTACTCAGCTATAAAAATGAATGAAATCTTGCCATTTGCTGAACAAAATGAATGGATGCAGAGGGTCTAATGCTAAGTGAAAGAAGTCAGTCAGAGAAAGACAAGTACCATATGATTTCATGTGTATATATAATCTAAAAAATGAAACAAATGAATAAACAAACAAGCAGACTGACTTTTAACTATGGAGAACAAACTGGTGGATGTCAGAGGGGTGGTGAGCAGGCGGGATATGCTGGGGATTAAAGAACCCCCTTACCATGATGGGCACTGAGCAATGTACAGAATTGTTAAATATTGAATATTATATGCCTGGCACTGATATAACATTGTATGTTAATTGGGGAAACAAACAAACAAAAAAAACGAGAGGTAAAATTTATGGAATCTGAAAGCTAAGGAGAGGGTCAAACCAGAGAAGGAGAGAAATCACAAGGTAGGTGAGCAGGAAACAAAGAAAAATGATGGAAAGACCAAGAGGTAGGTGATAGGGGTGCCTGGGTGGCTCAGTGGCTTAAGCCTCTGCCTTCAGCTCAGGTCATGATCTCAGGGTCCTGGGATCGAGCCCCCCATCAGTCTCTCTGCTCAGCAAGGAGCCTGCTTCCTGCCTCTCTCCCTGCCTGTCTCTCTGCCTACTTGTGATCTCTGTCAAATAAATAAACAAAATCTTTTAAAAAAAAAGAGGTAGGAGATATCTAAAAGGGGCATATGCCAGCTATCAAATTTATCTGAAAACTCTTAAAATCCTTTGAAGAAGTCACTTTCATAACTCGGTCTGCCCTTTCCCTATCTGCAGTTTTCAGCCACTGTGCCGGAGGGGAAGGGCCTCTGCTTTGCTGTAACATCATTTGGGATCGGATTCACACTGGCACTTTCTAGCTTTTCCACATTAAGAATGTTGCCTTATAATTCACTTCTTTACCTTCGTCTGTCTAATAGCTATACTTATTACATGTTGCTGCAAGGATGGGGTAAGGTATTGTGTGGGAAAACACACAGCCCTGGGCCTGTCTCTCCTGCCCTGTCCCTCCAAGTCCTGAAGAATAACGTTTCTATTTCCAGGGCCCGCTTCTCCATTAGGAACCACCTGGCCTTCCCCAAGGACATGGGGAGAAGCCTAAAACCATTTGCCCTAACTGCCACCTGGTGGCCCCATAAAATAGTTTTGAATCTGTGGGTAGACCGCAGGGTTAGAAGAGGAGATGCCTGTGAGGATGAACACAGTGCTGAGATGACAAGGGCCACTTCCGGTCCTTTCTGTGTGGAAGGGTACGGATACAAGTAAAATAGATAGATTTTGTATCTACTTGGGTAGATACAAGTAAAATATTTAAATAAAGAGGTATGGTCTGATCGGTAGCAACTGATTTGTCCACTTGCTAATGGAAAACTCTTTGGCAGAGCTAAGGGCACTCAGGAAATGGCAGGTTTTGTGTTCACTGGAAAATAGGCTGACTGGGAGATGTCACCGACGGCGCTCCCGCGTGACACCGGCTCCCAAAGGAAGACTCGATTTTAGATGCTAGTCTTTGGGCTGGAAAAGATTTCTGTTGTTTCCACATTTCTTTAGGAACCCCCAATAGTTTACATTTTCGCAGTGTGAAATGGCATACCTGTGTGATCTCTGTCATGACTCTTAGAATACCGGATTTGTTCCTCACCGAGATGTGGGAGTTTAAAGCAGTTCCTGATACACTGTAAATATTCAATTAATATGAATAAATGAACTAATTCCCATTTCACAGATGAGGAAACTGAGGCGTAGATACATTTAGAATGCGGTAGAAGATCACACAATGAGCGAATGTTAATGTCGGAATGAAAACCCATCCCTTCTGACAGCAACGCTGTACTCCTTCCATTGAACTGCGGTATCCTACATTTCTGTAAGATCCAGTCAAATACTCATCCATGAGTCATCATTTGTCTCAAGAGAGCAACGATGGAACCTCACAATTATCTGCACCAGCCTTATTTTAATGACACAGTTCTTGTGGACTTTGGTTACTTTTCTCTCATAATCCACTGGATTCGAGACTGTAACATCTGTAATTTGAAGTGAGAAACTGGACTTAAAAAGCGTCCCATGGTAAGATCATTTGGTTCTCAGATACTTCAAAGTGAAGAAGGATTAATTTCCAAAAGAAGAAGGAACCCTTCAGAAATGAGTGAGGGTCCTAGCGTTCAGTGTCAGAGAACGTGGCCTCCAACAGGCCGGCTCCCCATGGAGATTATAACCCCATTGCGGGACAACTGTGGTTACGATATAGTCCAACAACGGGCCAAATCTCCCAATGTGTTTGCATCATTCAGCCACCTGATAGTTCTTAAGCTCTTGAGCTACTGAAGAGACGTCAGACCTATGAAGAAGAGGACTGGGAACGTATACGGTGGACCTTTTAATACTTTTCTTTTGTGCCCCCTTTTTATTCTGCTTCTCTCTCATCTTCTGATGTTGATTCAAGAATTTTGGTCTTGGGGCGCCTGGGTGGCTCAGTGGGTTAAAGCCTCTGCCTTCAGCTCAGGTCATGATCGCAGGGTCCTGGGATGGAGCCCCACATGGGGCTCTCTGCTTGGCGGGGAGCCTGCTTCCCCCCCGCCCCACCCCGCTCTCTGCCTGCCTCTCTGCCTACTTGTGATCTCTGTCTGTCAAATAATAAATAAAATCTTAAAAAAAAACAAAACAGAATTTCGGTCTTGCAGGCACTTTGGTGAGCCTTTATTTCAGTAATCTCACAGGGCTGGTCATGGAGGCCGGAGCTTGCAAAGGTCCAGTGTTGTCGAAAAGCAAAGCTGGACAGAGATTTCAGTCCCCCTTCCTCTCTGGACCACTGAGCTTTTCCGAGTCACCTACAGTTCATCTCTCTCTCGATTCTCTCTCTTTCCTTTCTCTCACCGTGTGCTGGGTCCTCTTCCTCAGAGTAAGCTGTTGTTTCTTTTTCCTACCGCTTTGGTTGACTCACATCCTTACTTTCCCACTAGCAGCCTCCCTTTCCAGCCCTTCCCTCTTAAATCCTCAAACTGTTTTCCTCTCATGGTTTCCTTGGGGCCTCTATGAACTGCAGTCACTAGAGGGCAACATGATCACAGCTGACAAGGACAAGGAGGGCCTCAGAGGCTGGAGCACAGACAGTGTAAGAATGCAGAACAGTGAATCAGATGTGCGCATCACTAGTCACAAAAGCACATTCACTTATATGGGCCCTTTCAACCTTAAAAAAATACAGTCAGACAAGGTCAAGTATTATTGTCTGTATTTTCGAGAAAAGAAGGAAACCAAGGCTCTTAGAGGTTAAGTGACTTGTCCAAGGTCATAGAAAGAGCACAGTATATCCTCCTGTTGAATGGCATCTCCTAGAAAATTCTGGTGTAAAACTTGAAAATGCACTTCTGTTTTTCCAAGATTTAAACCTAACTGTAGTAAGACATTTATACATCTTTGTAACTCAATCAAATAGAAACTCTTAAGTTATTTCATTAATACAAAGTATCAGCTGCATTTTAACTTTCATTCAGAGGGAAATTATTTCTCATTTTAAGAAAATGGATTTATTTAAACATTTTATAAATGCCCTTTATTAATATCTTGCCCAATAATCAGAAACTGGATTACCTTTTCTGAAATTGTCAGGTGTTTTCTAGTAATGCTTGTTTTTTTCTTTAATACGATTTCTTCAGCAAAACAAATGTATGCTATTTTCTCCCATTTTCTCCTATCCGGTGTCCAAGGTAAAGGAAAACAGATAACAACACAGTTTTCCATTAGGAAATATCTGATATTTAAGAGAATTCCACTGTTTTTCTTCTGTCTGTGACTGATTGAATACCTTGGATGCAAAGCTTTGCTGGGTGTTGTCACCGGCAAAATGGGATGAAAATCTATTTACACAGACAACTCTATGGAGCCCTGTTTTGTCTGACCACTTTCTCCTAATTTTGACATGGTAGTTCCCTCCAAGTGGTAGTACCTGGCTTCTGGTCATGCCACAGGAAAATTCTGTGTTCAAGGATCCAGAAGATTCAGAAGATTCCACAGCCAAGTGTGATGATTACAGAAGTAGAGGACAAAGTCAGAAGGAAATAAAAGGAATGGATGGAGAGGTAATCGGAGATTTTCCTAGCTAAGAGGTAAACAGTGCAATTACAAATTTCAAAAGACAAAAGATGTGAGCTGGCTGAAAGGCTTTGAAGAAGATGGACCTACCCTGTTGTGGCTGGGTAAGAGCAGAGAGAACAGGATTTATAGTTAGTGGGTCAGGATTTCTTTATCCTTTCTGCTTCAAGGGATTAATGCTTGCGAGATTCATTTCCCAAATTAAACCTTGCAAATAATAAAAACTTTAACTAGCACTCACACAGATTCTTCTAAATTCCAAATGCTTTATGATAACTCTTCCTCATGGCATTCTGGAGATGCAGCAAAGGAAGGAGTTAAGACATGGAGAGATTAAGTTCAATAAAAGCTTTGTAAGAGCTCCTGTATTCGTCTTCATTTTTAAATCTTCTTAAAAATCCATTTTTACATAGAACTATCACTTTGCAGTCATGTGAAGTCAGGTAGTATTTCCAGAAAATCTTCTTTGGGGACTCTTGTGTATAAATTCTACTGAAAAGACATATACACTTAACCATGTCTTTTTCGTGGTCTGAAAGAAGGATATGTGTGTGTGTGTGTGTGTGTGTGTGTGTTTCCCTTATTGACATATTAGCTTAATTGTGAGAAAGCAAAATGAATCTTTTTTGAATGAGGAAAAAGGGCAAATGTATTTTGGTAACAAAGATCTGAAAGACAAAAAGGTAAGGATTGTAAATGTGAGAGTAGGAATCCTCTAAATACAAGCAGAACATGAGACGCTGTTGAGAACAACAACAACAAAAAAATGAAGGTGTATGCTCATTTTTTCCCCTTCAGATCGATTTCTTTAAAAAATATGACTCTTTTCTAGCAATGCCAACACAATAGATTGATTCATGTACTCACATTTAAGTCTATGATGACAACAAGAAATACTAATGAATATCCAATAATCAGTACCCAATCAATAGATGCTGTAATCACCTTCATTTTTGTTCAAAGAAAACAAAACAAAAAGTAGATTAAGTTATCCCTAAGAATTGACTATTTTTACTGTGATTTACTGCCTAAAAACAATGGGACAATGAAGCTATAATAATCTACAGCTCTGGGTAAGAGATTAGTTTTTCAAGAATATCTATTTCTGTTTATGTGTCCCACTCCAACATTACTAAAGCTTGCTTTAGTATTTTTAGGGTTTTTGTGGGGGTTTTTTGTTTGTTTGTTTGTTTTGCTATGATTCTGAACATAGGAGTTAAACATGTTTAGAGGTAATACAATCTTCCAAAGGCAGCTCTTTGTCCATATTTCCCAACCTTTTCCAGAGGTTAATTCTCTAAGGAGGGAGGCGAGGAAGCAGGTCCCATGTCTCCACTGTGTGTCAAGCTGGGTAAAGCCTTATTTCATCTACCGCCCAAGGAATGACAAAATGCATAATAGCTAAATATTGCATTGCCCTAGGTCTCCATGTAGCTATAGCTCATGTGAGATTTGAATCTCAATTTTCTGCAGAAGCTACAATATAATAGCAATATATAGATAAGAAATAGTCATTACTTTTATTTTCTAAAGTAGTTTAAAAAATCATTTCTTTTTTCATGCATCCATAGAGGGTAGGTTAAAACTCCGGAGGGAGGAGAGGAGGAGGAGGATTGGCTGCCACAATGGTACTGTCGGAGACCATATATATATGTATATGTATATATGTGTATATGTACATATATATATATATATATATATGGATGTACAGATGTATGTATATAATCATGAATTTAGAATCTGTTAGGAAACTGTGCTTTGTGGACTGTGATGAATTGCATATTGCTTTGTAATTCTTTATGGTAAAAAGCCCCAGGCTTCCAGCACCCCGGAGCGGAGCCGACCATGATTGGCTCCACCTGAGGGACGCAGGGCCTGGGATTCCCTCCCCGCTAGCAGCAGTGACGTCACAGGCGAACTCCTCCGCGGCGCTGGGCTGGAGCGGGGGAGGCGTCGCTGGGAATTTCCAGGGAAACACTGCAGCAGATGGCCTGCCTGGCTGAGCTTCAGTGACACATCTGCAGCACGGCTGGTAGGAAGGATATTTTCGGAAAATCTATGCTCTCCCAGGTCCAGCTAGTTCTGAGATATATATATATATATTTTCATTTAATCAACATTTTTATCCACCCCCCCACCTTCTTCTATTTCTGAAAATGAGGTTTCTATTTTTGTCGCAGGGACATCATGTGAAGGATCCCAAGCCACTAACCGAGGCTACACCCTATGTCCTCCCTCCCCCCAACGTTTGCTTTCTGCCAGTTACATTATGCAGGCTGTCAAGGTGGCCCTTGGAATACAAGGGCAAATGTTGCTAAGGTAACAGGATTGAAAACCTGTCTGCAGAAGCAGATGCTTTATAACCTGGGGTTTCCCTCATTTGCATTTAAAGGCTCCTGAGCCATACATAGCCTCAAAGCAAGCCAAGTCCTTGAAGCTAAAATAAGCTTATTTATTTATTTATTTTTTAAATGTCATCTGATAAGTCATTGAGCAACTTGTACCCCTGGCAAGGTTGAAGAAGTGCAGAAAAAATAGCAGGTGCCAGTAATTCCCACTGCGGTGGTCACAGAACGATGGCATTTAAGAGGACCCTGGGTTCCCACTCACCCTCACTCTCTCAGCTTAAACCCTGAGGAGGATAAGGAGTTCCCTCTTCCTTTTTCCTCCAGACTGCCCTTCAGGGCATCCTCAAAGGTTAAACTTCTGACTATCTGGGGTCTATCTTACCTATTTCTTGGTGATCTAAGCACACTTCATTGCACATTCACAACAAAGGAGATAAAGAGTGGTCTGTGGCAAAGCTCAGATTTGAAGCAAGTGGAAAAAATCCCTTGGACTCAGTGAAATCTGGGGATTTTGATATTATTCAAGAATTAAATAAACCAGATTTTAGATATGACTACCAGAGATACCTTTATAGGTAGAATCTGTTCACTGTCTTCAGCCCAGATGTGATCCCCAAAATGAGCTACAGTAACCAACCAGCAGAAACTGTACTTGGTTGACTTCTTTAAAAAACAAAAAACAAGACAAAACAAAAAATTGGATCATAATTCTTTCAAATGAAACATGCTAAATATTTGCCAGTGTTTCAGCTCCATCTTAAAGGGGTCCCACTAGTGTATGGCCAGAGCAGGAAAACAGACGCTTGTAACCGGTATAAAAAGGCAGATTCGTAAGTGGCTTTTAACAATCACGTGACTTGATAACGTAATTATGAGAATAGAAGCATAGGAGCAAGAAATGATTGCGGTTTTGGAGACTGGGCATCCATTCTTGGTAGAACATTTCAGTGGGTTTTGAAATGGTTTTATAAATGAGCTTCTTCACTCCCCAAACCTGAATGCAGATTTCTTTTTCTGCCAAAGCTCAATAAAAACTCCATTACATAAGGGAGAAAAGGGAGTTTTCAGTGTCAGAGGTGTTTCTGTTCACATGGGTAGCGTTTTCTGATCTCCACTTGTGATGGTAGAAAAAACTCATGTTGCCACCTATAGCATTGTGTACCTAACTTAGATGTAAATTCCCAAATCATGACAAGTGCAGATTTAAACACAATTAGAAATCATGACTTCCAAAGGATCAGCCACATTTTAATAGATTTTTGAAATCCTATTTTCTGAATCACGTAAAAGCAGCCAAAGCTGTCTCCTTAATTATTCCCGCTACCAAATTTTTAATGTCATACTCTTAATACCACCAGCACAGGGACCAGCAGAAAATACACATGGAAAAAATATGTTTCCTGATTCTGAATCTGTCATTACCAGTGGTGCTGACAAGTGCTCCCATTATGAGTAAGAACTTTGGAGAGCAAATCCTGTTTTTCCTCTCTGGAGTGACTGGTGGTTATAGACTCTGGGCCAAAAGAGGTTCAGGCTCATTTTGCATCCTTTAACCTCAAACTGCTGTCAGAGGCAGGCCTTAAGCACTGTGTTTCTGGATACATACAATAAAGAAGTGACTCACAGAGAGTTAGCATCTGAAAGCACCCAGCAATCATCTGATTCAGCACCTCCAGTTTACAGAGGAGGACAATGCAGGCCAGAGGAACAAAGCCTCTGCCTCTCTGGTGGCCAGGGAAGAAAAATCATTCCTAAATGCCATTTCTCATGCAAGACATAGAGGCAAGAGCAGGTGCCCCATCCTATAGGCTCTGGCTCTTAGTAGCCTCCTTACCAGAGCTATGACTGGCAGTGGTGACCAAAGTCATTTTCAATGTGTGGAGTTCATTCTGAGGCAGGCTCCTAATTTATATGTTGAAACCCTAAAGAGATGGGCCTTGGAAAGGTCATGACATCAGGAGGTTGGAGCCCCCATGATGAAATTAGTATCTTAATAAGGAGAGGAAGAGAGCTAGCTGTTTCTCTTTTTACCATGGGAAGATATATGGAGAAGACAGCTATTTGCAAACCTGTGCCTTGATCTTGGACTTTACAATTTCCAAAATTGTGAGAAATAAATGTTTGCCACCTAGTCAATGGCAATTTGTTATAATAGCCCGAGGGCACTAAGATGCTACCTATCCAAGGACAGACTTCTTTGGAGCATCAGGGATTTCAAAATTGTCTTATGAATGGATATAACACCTGAATAGACAGTCACCCTAGAAGTAGTTAAGGTAGACAAAGATATAGCCCCTCACCCCACCTACCCTAGGCTTACTAAGCCCACGGAGTTTTATTCCCAGTTCTCCTAAACTTAAGAATAGATAATAACTCCAGTGTTCAAACTGTTTCAGAGTTTAGAATGTGAAACTTCCCAATTCATTTTACCATTTGCACTCACTGTGCAAAGCAAATTTAAAATAATCTCAAATATGAATGTAGAAGAACTCTAAATAAAATTATCCAATCGAATTTAACCGTGTGGTCAAATAATAAAGTAAGAACCAAAAAGGGTTTTTTTTTTTTAAGAATAAGTTGATTCCAACTAGGAACTGGATTTATTGTTCCTAGGAGCTCACAGTTTAAACAGATTAGAGAAGAAAAGTTATATACTCTTCTTTATGATGCCAGGAAAATCACTTGATTAAATTCAGAATATGGTCCCAGTAATAATCCTTACTGAGGAATTCAGTAAGACTCATTTCACATAATAAAGTGTAACTAGTAGAAGTCAATGGCAAACATTTTACTGGCACTGTCCAATATGGTAGCTGACTAGCCACATGTGGTTACTTAATTTTAAATTAAAATTAATTAAAATTCAATGCAATAGAAGTTTCAATTCTTCAGTCACTCTAGTCATATTCCAAGTGCTCAGTGTGACTAATGGACACCACTGGGTGGTGCAGATGAAATGTTTCTATAACACAGCAAGTTCTGTTTCATGGTGCTTTTATAGACAACCCAGAGCAGATCCCAGATACATGTGGAGTTGTAAAAATTTAATAAGAGCTAACTTTATTGGATGCTCCTAAAGTGCCTGGTATTATTTTAAGTGTTTTATAAGTATTTTCTTATGTGATCTTCCTGTGGTATAATAATAGTTATTATTCTATCCATTTTAAAGTCATGAATTCAGAGGGCCATGAAAGATGTTAAATAAATAAAAATGTATACAAATTTCAAGTAGCAAAGATGCCATTGGATTCCAGAAGTCTGACTCTAGAAATATATTTTTTATAGTGCAGCTCCATGGAGTCCTGTGTTAACGACGACAATTCAAATGGGTGGATAAAGGATAAAATACTCACTAAATTGTGTTTTGGCAAATGGCCATTCATTTGGGAAAGATTTAAGTTAGATACATACTTTGCATTAGTTAAAAGATACAGACATAAATAGATAAAATGGGTAAAAAAATATGATTGTGGGTGCCTGGGTGGGTCAGTGGGTTAAAGCCTCTGCCTTCAGCCCAGGTCATGATCCCAGGGTTCTGGGATGGAGCCCCGCATCAGGCTCTCTGCCCAGCAGGGAGCCTGCTTCCCTTCCTCTCTCTCTGCCTGCCTCTCTACCTATTTGCGATCTCTCTCTCTGCCAAATAAATAAATAAATAAAATCTTTAAAAAAAATGTCATTGTGAAAAACTAAGATCACAAAAGCTCTAGGGGAAAGCAAGGGAGTTCTACTTTTGGGGACAGCAATTCCCAGGAAAAGAAAGAACTCAAACTTTAAATAAAGAGACTGATAAATTTCAGCACATAAAAATTAAAAGCTGGGGGATGCCTGGGTGGCTCAGTTGGTTGAGCGCCTGCCTTCGGCTCAGGTCATGATCCCAGCGTCCTGGGATCGAGTCCCACATCGGGCTCCTTGCTCGACAGGGAGCCTGCTTCTCCCTCTGCCTCTGCCTGCCACTCTGTCTGCCTGTGCTCACTCACTCTCTCTCTCTAACAAATAAATAAATAAAATCTTTAAAAGAAAATTAAAAGCTGCTGTATGACAGAAGGAAGTATAATCAAGGTTAAAAGATAGGAATAGAGTGATGGAAGATAGCTGAAACAAAATAAAGTGTTGTTACTTATAAAGAGACTCCATAAATCTGTTGGAAAAGGCAAACAGCCCAGTCAAAAAAAAATAGGTGAAGTTTATGGGAAAATTCCTATTTGAAGGAGAAATACAAATGACCAATAAAAATATGAAAAGAAGTTTGAAATCACTGATAATCAGGGAAATGTAAAATAAAACAGGACATTACTATTCACCTATCGGACTGGACAATTCTCAAAGGGTAATCGTATGCGGTGTTCCAATGTGGGGGGGATGGGACTCCCCACAAATTACTGATAAATGTGTAAATTGATATGTAATCCATGCTACAGGGTAATGTCCATCACATTTTAAAATGAGGATATCTTTAGTCCAGCAATTCCACTTCTAGGGTTCTAACAGGTGACAAAGATTTATGCACAAGGGATGTGCTTTGCATGGCAACATTGTTTACAAAATGGAAAACTGTTAATAACCTAAATACCTATCAACTAGGGAATGATGAAATAAACCTATTTCCCCCACTTATGACATACTTGCATTGCTTTAAAAAGAAATGGCACGCATGCACTTGACACTTGGAATTATCTTTGAGATAATATTGTGTATGTGAAAAAGCAAAACAAAACAGCACTCCTCTCCTAGCCCTCCAATTTATCTACGCTTGCAACTAAGAGGGCTGTGAGAATCCACACCAAACCAACATAGTTATCTCTGAGAAATGTGGTCTGGGAGAGGATTTTGTTGGGGGCAGAGGGCACTTAGGTTCTCTTTTTATTCATTATACTTGGAGATATATATATATATATATATATATTTCAGATTATTTATTTACTCGAGGGAGAGAGCGAGAGAGCACACACAAGCAGATGGCAAAGGGCAGAGGGAGAGGGAGAAGCAGACTCCCCACTGAGCAGGGAGCCTGAGTGAGCAGGGATCAAGATCTGGGATCATGACTTGAGCCCAAGGCAGACGCTTAACTACTGAGCCACCCAGGCACCCCTACTTAGGTATTATTTTTATGTTTTATAGAGAGGGTGTATTATTATTGTGATCAACCAATAAAAAAGAGAAAAAAAACCCCACAAATATACTTAAAAAACTGGTGCCTTGGATGTACCAACTTTTCTCACTCTTTTCTTTTCCCCTTTCTTTGAACAGATGGTTTATCTATGAATGAAGAGGAAAGAGAGAACATCACATGAATATTTTGTCCTGGGCTATTGCTACGGGCGGAGATACAGCTGAGTTCAGCAGGTCCTGTTGACTGTGGGACCCTCTTTCTGCAAACAGGGTCTCCTAAGTCTCTTTATTTGTTCTTAATAAATTGTACATTTAGACTCTTTCCAGTTTTTACTTATTAGAAATGCTACCACAATGAGCACCTACAAACACAACCTTTTACTGCATCTCTAATTATCTTACTTAGACTAGATTATCTTAGAGAATAATTGTATTTTCACAAACAGTTAAAAAAATTAAACACTTTGTATCCTTACAAGCAATAAATCCACAGGTGGTCTGTGGAGTTGGAGAGAGAAAACTAGTTGGGGTATGCTTTCTACCACTGTGGCTCTTGAGTGATGAAGTTCATCTTTTTTAACCTTTAAACTCACAGAGCTGGCTGCACTGTGGCCTTAGGCAATCCCATATCCCAAAGGTAGTTTTGCATGGCAGAGGGTGAAGAGAAGAAACATAAGAGGAGTTCTGAAAGTGTGGTGTGGGGTTCCTCAGAGATCCCTCAGACCTTTTCTGGAAGTCAGCGAGGTCGATAATAAGTTCATAACAATAGCAGGATGTGATTTGCCTGTTCCATTTTTTTTTTTTTAAGATTTTATTTATTTATTTGACAGACAGAGATCACAAGTAGGCAGAGAGGCAGGCAGAGAGAGAGGAGGAAGCAGGCTCCCTGCTGAGCAGAGAGCCTGATGCTGGGCTCGATCCCAGGACCCTGAGATCATGACCTGAGCTGAAGGCAGAGGCTTAACCCACTGAGCCACCCAGGTGCCCCTGCCTGTTCCATTCTTATTCTACAAATCTACAGTGGGATTTTCCAGTGGCTACATGACAAGTGATGATGCCATCGCTCTGGTGACTAACAGAAATGTGTCCTTGGGTATCTTTCTGTTTTAAACCTCTTTCCACTTTGATTTCTTTCTTTTTTTTTTTTTTTTTTGGTTTGTTTGTTTAAAGATTTTATTTATTTACTTGACAGACAGAGATCACAAGTAGGCAGAGAGGCAGGCAGAGAAAGAGAGGGGGAAGCAGGCTCCCCACTGAGCAAAGAGACTGATGCGGGGCTCGATCCCAGGAGCCTGAGATCAGGACCTGAGCCGAAGGCAGAGGCTTTAACCCACTGAGCCACCCAGGCACCCCTTTCCACTTTGATTTCTAATGAATAGATATAACCCACATTAAAAAAAAATACTCTTTAGGGTCTTGGAGTCTAAAGGGGTTCGGAGACAAAAAGTTTAATATTGCTGCTTTCCAACATCTTCAGGCTATATTCTGGCTTCATTCATAATTTCTTTAGCAATTAATCCTTACAAAATACTTCCTAATCATTTGTGTTCATCATATTGTTTAGGAAACATGTAAAGAAGTTCATTTGCAAAAGAAAAATACGAAGAACCAAAAACGCATGTGTTTTTGCACACTTAGGATTTTTCCAGTTTTTACTTATTAGAAATGCTACCACAATGAGCTCCTACAAACACAACCTTTTACTGCATCTCTAATTATCTTACTTAGACTAGATTATCTTAGAAAATAATTGTATTTTCACAAACAGTTAAAAAAATTAAACCACTTTGTATCCGAACCAGCAATGTTTGAGAGTACCCATTTCCTTACAATTTCCATCACAGTGAATAATTGTATTTCATCTGCCAATATGATAGGTGAAAAATGATTTCTTAATTGTTTCATCTATTTCTAATGTAGTTAAGAAATCAAATCAAATAGGGTCATTTAAAAATCATTCAATGAACACATGTAAGACATTAGACAGACCTGAGCATGCCTTTTCTCATACATTAACCACTGTGCAAAAAAATCATGTCTCATTTCCTAAACCATCTATATGTCTCCTCATTAGGTCAACTCCAGTCCCTTAACACATGAGAATGGTATTGTGTGGGCAAGTCATCGTGATTTTCCTTCCAATAAAGGGAGTGAGAATGTCTGCTAGTTAACGTGATATAATTAAGTAGGAAGTATTAGGAGCAGCATGAGGAGGAAGAAATTATTATTCTAATGGGCTAGAAAAGAGAGTTTCTCGCCAATAAGATCCTATTCACCATGAATGATCATCCTATAAACTATTCCCCACTGCGCTGAATCAAACAGGAAGATATTTTTAACTTGGGCTTCCTTTTCTCAAACTGTCTAATTGATTTTAAAATCCGTTATTAGACAGAAATAGCAAACTGGCTCTACAGGAAGGCTCCTCGTATGCTGTCAGGGTGTTTCCATAGTTTTGCTAGATTTAATCACATTTCATTCATAAAAATTAGCTAAAAACGAAGGAGGAAATAGATTGTTCTCAACCTAAACTGGCAGGAACAGCCTGGTAGCTTCTGAGTGGGGCAGAGATGGTTGACAGGGTGGGTAGGAGACTGTTTTGCTCTAACTAAAATGACCAAAAATTCCCAAAATTAAAAAAACAACAACACAAAAAAGGGCATTAGGTAGTGGCACTTAAATATCTCTTAAATTTGGAGGTATGTGTTTTGTTTTCTCTGTCATTTTTTACATATTTGTTATAAGACACTGGAAAACAATTAAGTTATAAAATAAACATTTAAAATTACCTGTAATATCAAATCCCAAAGACAACCCCAAAGTCAACATTATAGTGACATTTTTCCCCTTTAAGGTGTTACAAGAATTTATTAAAAAAAAAAATCAGGGGCGTCTGGGTGGCTCAGTGGGTTAAAGCCTCTGCCTTCGGCTCAGGTAATGATCCCAGGGTCCTGGGATCGAGTTCCGCATCGGGCTCTCTGCTCAGCGGGGAGCCTGCTTCCTCCTCTCTCTCTGCCTGCCTCTCTGCCTACTTGTGATCTCTCTCTCTCTCTCTCTGTCAAATAAATAAATAAAATCTTTTAAAAAAATAAAAAATATTAAAAAAATCAAATGTCATTTTCCATACCTTTGACATTTACATATTAAGCAGGAGAAGGGAACATGGTACTATTTATAGCACTGAAGACAGCATTGAGATAGGTAATATACATTTACTGATGGAAGAGATGGGACTATGGCAGAAGCCCCACATTCAGTCATTTTAGCCAGGCATGGGTTTCCTTTCCTGAGAATTAGGATAATACTTCTGTTCAGAGAGATGCATTGTCTTTACAGTACCAAAAAATTCAACTGGCTACAGAGAAGGCAGTTACAAACATTTAGAATGAGAAAAAAGAAAACTTTAGTCTTCTTTAGCTAGTCCTGAGATCTATAGCTTCAAAAATATCCAGCTTCTGTACTCGAGGTGAACTTACATAGTGTCAAATCACTCAGCTGTATACCTGAAACTAATGTAACATCATGTGTCAACTATACTTTGGAAAAAAGGCTAAAAAATATGAAAAGATGTTTGAAAGTAAAGCTTTTTTTTTAATTTTGGGAATTTATGGAGGTATTTGGTCCCAAGTAATCTCTGTTTCCCCTTTCATGCCTCTCTCCCCCATAATCTAACAGGCATCTAATTAATATCCAATTTAGCTGTGTATCCTGCCTGACCTTGACTTCGGAAGTCTCTACAAAAGCCACTATCGCCTGAAGGATCCATTGCATAATAGCGGATATGGCAAGACTCTCTAAGATGGTCTGGGACAGACACAGGGGTGGGTGAGCTCTCTGCTACCAGAAGAGAAACATCCCAAAGTCTTTTCCATCACCTTCCAACAAAACTGGGTCTAATTATTGTAAAACCACCCTTAGTCTTAATGGTTCACATTAGAGTTAATTTGTCCGTTCTTTCTTTCTTTCTTTCTTTCTTTCTTTCTTTCTTTCTTTCTTTCTTCCTTCCTTCCTTCCTTCCTTCCTTCCTTTTTTTCTTTCTTTCCTTTTTCCCTTGAAATCTTATTGGTGGAGAGTGGTCCTGAGAAAACCGATCAGGAGAAGCCCACCCTGCCAAGCCAACAGTCCACATTTTCAGCAATGTTCAGTCACTGCTACTCTTGCCTTCCTCAGGAAAAGTAGAAAGGGTAAGCCACACTAATGGGCAAATGCATGATTGTTCCCAAGGATCACCTAATGCATAAAATGACTCTTTAAGGTTGTTCCTTTTCCACTTACTATACAGGAAAGTCATACTACTTTTCACCAAGGTGATGGAGCGGAAGAATGGAATTTGGGTGAATATTCCTGCATTTTATTTCTCGTTAAAATAATTCCTTTTTGTCTCCTTATCTCAAATCTCTGAACAATTTTTCTATAATCACCAACCTTTCATCAAATTATAGTTCTGTTCCCCAGAGAATAATTATGTATGGTCAGAAAAACACAGGGAAAAAATGAGCGTTGAGCTTCTGCGTTGAGCTACTGAGTAGGTTCTTTGCATTGGCTCTTTCTAGCCTTCTCTGCAACTCCATTCCATTATGATGATTAAATTACATGTACTGTCCACTTTTGATTACATAAGTAATGTAGAATCAATGCAGGAATATTTTAAAATAAAGAAAAACAAAATCTTTTGCTTTTTAAAGCAATATGCCGTACATATTTTCTCAATACATAGGCCATATGTATTTTTATAGTTGTTCTATAAAATAGACTTTAAAGACTGTATTAATATTTCATTTATTTATGCACCACAAATTCATTCATCCATTAATTTTTGTTTTATATTTGTTTCCACCTGTTTTCTCTAAAAGAAGCCTACCACTGTGGTGATCATCCTTATAGATGTAGTGTTGAACACAATTCTGATTGAGAAAGCCATTCCTAAAAAAAAAAAAGCATCTTTGCTAGTATGAAATGTTTCGATTTCTAAATGAAAGACTTTGGATTATTTGTAAGATTTTCATGCATTAGTACACACAAAAATATGTTCAAAATGATTAAAATTTTCACACTAACCATAATTTGTGTCAATGGTTTTGAGTTTATTTACTTTTATAATCCATTGAGGATACAGCTAACATTTTAAAGATCCTCTATTATCTCAGGCACTGTTGGATATTTTCACAAGTATTATTTCTTATTTGCTTCTCATCTTTTATTATATAATTTATTTATTTCTTTTTTAAAGATTTTATTTATTTATTTGACAGACAGAGATCACAAGTAGGCAGAGAGGCAGGCAGGGAGAGAGAGAGAGGAGGAAGCAGGCTCCCTGCTGAGCCAAGACCCTGACACAGGGCTGGATCCCAGGACCCTGGGATCGTGACCCGAGCCGAAGGCAGAGGCTTTAACCCACTGAGCCACCCAGGCGTCCCTATTATATCATTTATGACATAGATACTACTATCCCTCATTTGCAAATGAGAAAACTACAGTCCAGTTAACATCCAAGGTAATTTGTTCTGTGGCAATCAGGACTAGAAGCTACTCTGACTCATAGATAGATGATAAGAGCTTTCTCTGTGACGATATATGTAATCAGTACCCCCGTCACAGAAGGGCCCCTATTTTCTGTTTTTCATTGATTAGTTCTGACCCACAGACTAATAGAAATGACATATTCTTGTAAAACTATCCTGCTAACGGTGCAGTAATTGCAGCAGTCTAGTTAAAACAAGTCTAATCATGCCACTGATCTGCACAAAATCTTCTAGTGGTTTCCTATCTCGTACCAAGTGCTGAACCAGAGGCCAACATGATCTGTATTCCCCACCCTTACCTTTCTGACCTCATTGCCGCCTCACTCAGTGAGCTGCAGCCATACCAACCTGCCTGTTCTCCATCAAACATACCATGGCCAACCCTGCCTTTGCACCTGCTGTTCCCTCGTCCAGCACACCCTTCTTCCATACGTGTACATTGATTACTCACTCAACTCCTTCAAGTCCTTACTAAAAATTCTGCATCCTTAATGACCTGATCATCCACTTTACAATGTCCACACTCCTTGAATCCTGATATATCCTAACCCCCTTCTCTTCTATATGTTCTCTGTAGTCCCACCACAGAGCTCTCAGCAAGTGTTACTGGATGCATGGCTGATATCATCTCTTCCTAGTCCTTGCTTTTGATCAGGATTCCAGGTGCATGAATGTAGCTCCACGAAGACACAGATGACAGTTTCATTCCCTGCTGCCTTCCTGGTTCAAAGAAGCATGGTTGGCCATTGGTAGGCACACAATACATACATGCTGAAGGAAATGGCTAGGGACTAAGAAAATTACTGAAATTATATGAATGATACAGAAGTTTGCCCCTTAAGACCTCAACACTCCCTAATCCCTTTCCTCTCTTGCTTTCCTCTTATTTCTATTTGTTGGTTTTACTGTCTCATACTTCTCCTCCCCTCTGTCCACTTCCTTGAAAAGAACAGACTTGCTCATAATTTCCTAGGAGAACCAACACATGTGACATCAGAGTTGCACTCAGAACCACACAGCCTGTGACAAAGCCTGTGACAGAAGTCAAATTCCAGTATTTGATACATGGACCCACACTGCCATTTGTAACTTGAGAGTCACATAGGGTTTTAAAAAGATCAGCTACACCAGTGGCCTTCACAGGGCATTCTGGATTGCTAAGAAAAACCAGTTTAAAAGTTCCCTGATACAACTCAATAGCAAGAGCCAAATAATCCAATTAAAAAATGGGGAGAGGACCTGCATATATGCTTTTCCAAAGAAGACATATAGATGGCCAACAGGTAGATGAAAAGGTGTTCAATATCTCTAATCATCAGCGAAATGCAAATCAAACCCGCAGTGAGATATCATGTCACACATGTTGGAATCTTGGTTTCAAAAAGACAAGAAGTAACAAGGGTTGACAAGGATGTGGAAAAAAGGGAACCCTTGTGCACTGTTCCTAAGAATGTAACTTGGCACAGCCACTGTGGAAAGCAGTGTGAGGCTCCTCAAAAAATTAAAAATAGAATTACCATATGATCCAGCATTTCTTCTTCTGGGTATTTATCTAAAGAAAATAAAAACTACTAACTTGAAGAGATACATGCAACACTATGTTCACTGAAGACATGAAAGCAGCCTAAATGTCCATGAGTGGATAAATGAATAAAGAAAGAAACACACACACACACACACACACACACACACACACACAGGAATAATACATAGCCCTGAAAAGAAGGAAATCTCTCCATTTGTGATAGCACAGATGGACCTGAGGACATTATGCTCAATGAGTTAAGTCAGAAAAAGATGAGTACCATAGACTATCAATTCTATTGGAATCTAAAAACAAAAACAGGGACGCCTGGGTGGCTCAGTTGGTTAAGCAGTTGCCTTCAGCTCAGGTCATGATCCCAGTATCCTGGGATTGAGTCCCACATCAGGCTCCTTGCTTGGCAGGGAGCCTGCTTCTCCCTCTGCCTCTGCCTGCCATTCTGTCTGCCTGTGCTCACTCTCTCTCTGACAAATAAATAAATAAAATCTTTAAAAAAATAAAAAAAAATAAAAATAAAAACAAAAAACACTCCCCCTCCACCAAACAAGCAAACAAATAAACATATATACAGAGAACACGGTGGTGGTTGCCTGAGATGGAAGAAGGGGGTTGGGCAAATGGGTAAAGGGGGTCAAAAGGGACAAAACTGTATTTACAAATAAGTAGCTCATGGAGATGTAATGCACAGCGTGGTGACTAGAGTTAACAATATTGTGCCGTATATTTGGAAGTTGCTGGGTGAGTAGAACTTAAAAGTTCTCATCCGAACATTCTGTGGCTACATACGGCGACAACTGTTAACTAGACTTACTGTGGTGATTTTACAATATATATGAATATCAAATCATTATGTTGCATACCTGAAACTAGTACATGTCAATTATATCTCAATAAAAAAATAAAAACAAAAGTATTTCAACGGACATTCAAACGTTCTTCTTACGACAAAGTGAAAAAAGTAGACAAAGGTCCTTTTGCCCTGGTGTTCCATATTATAAATTAAAAAATAAGGTAAGAGATATCTGGTGGGATTTTTCTTTTTTGCTTTTATTCTAGCTGGTTGCACTTTTCTTATGCACACCACAACCGTAAGAAATTAATGCTGGGCAAGTTGATCAGTATGCTTTACTTGCTGCATACCGAACGTCTTCATGTGAGAAATAGATCTCTGTCAATATTCTCCATATACTCCTCACCAGACAAACAGGGCATTCAGCAACACTGAAGTAATCAGCCTCGCTACCGAGAGAAAACCAGACTGACCCCCTCAGGCGACTCCCACTGATGCCCGCAACGCTGTGTTGAGACCACTTGGATAGAAACACGCCGACGGTACATGGAAATAGTTGAAGTTGATACATTTGGCAAACTCAGGTGTCATCATTTTCTATGGTCTGTGTAAATTGAGAGAGCGTGGTGTCCCACCCCCCACCTGTTTATCTTGCTACTTCATAAGTCATTGTGATTCAAAGGACTCAGGTCTTTTTTTTTTTTTTTAAGCACTTTTTTTTTTTAAGATTTTATTTATTTATTTGACAGAGAGAGATCACAAGTAGGCAGAGAGGCAGGCAGAGAGAGAGAGAGAGAGAGGGAAGCAGGCTCCCTGCTGAGCAGAGATCCCGACGCGGGACTCGATCCCAGGACCCTGAGATCATGACCTGAGCTGAAGGCAACGGCTTAACCGACTGAGCCACCCAGGCGCCCCAGGACTCAGGTCTTAAATTGAGGAGTTAACAGGGATACCTGGAAGCACTTCACTCTGACACAACAGGACTTGAAGATGTAATGGACCATTTCACGTGACAGTAAGTTCCTCATCATTGGAGAGATTCAACTCAAGATTATAAAATCACCTTTTTGGAATATAATGTCAGCCTCAGGGAGAAGCCAAATTCTTTTGACTCAGATTCCATGGAATTGTACAGGAAAGCTGCCACAAGTGACATTGTATTTTTGTTTTTGTTTTTTGTTTTTTTGTTTTTTTCATAAAAATGAGGCAATTTTATTCTGTCTAGAGCTCCCACTGCAGAACCTGGGACCTGTTGTGGGGCAGTTACGATTCAGGCTGGATGCTGGTTGAATACAATTCATGGGCCACACACTTGTATTTACTCCCCTTCCTGAAAGGCCACTAAATTGACAATAAAAAATTAAAATGATTCTAAACCCTCAAGAACTAAGCAAACACAAAGTAACTTACCAATACATAAGAATGTTCTTTAAAAGATTTTATTTATTTGAGATATAGTGTGAGAGAGAGAGAGAGAGAAGCACAAGCAGGGGGATTTGCAGAGGAAGAGAGAGAATCAGGCTCTCCACCGACCAAGGAGCCCACTTGGGGCTCTGTTGCAGGGGTCTTGATCCCAGGACCCTGGGATCATGACCTGAGGCAAAGGCAGATGTTTAACAGACTGAGCCACCCAGGTGCCCCATGATGAGAATTTTTTTTTTTAATTTTTTTTTTTTTAAATTTGTTAGAGAGAGAGAGCAAGCACAGGCAGACAGAGTGGCAGGTAGAGGCAGAGGGAGATGGAGAAGCAGGCTCCCTGCCGAGCAAGGAGCCTGATGTGGGACTCGATCCCAGGACGCCGGGATCATGACCTGAGCCGAAGGCAGCTGCTTAACCAACTGAGCCACCCAGGCATCCCCCCATGATGAGAATTTTTAAGTCTTGTGGAAGATAAAGGAAAAGGCATATGAGTGGCAAACTGATTTATTCACGTGGAGGAATCCTTAACCTGGGTACTAGCAGACAGGTACAAAGACAAGGCCTAAGTCAGTTTGCCTGAAAAATATCCAGGAAGGCTCAGAACTCAAAGGCAGTAGTTTTCCAGGAAGGTAAGGGAGATGATGTACAGAGAAAACAAGAGAATTAGTTGAAGTTGAATTAGTTGAATTAGCATACGGTGTTAATACTAGCCTGTTCCTCCCTGTTACTGAGCAGAGAGAGGACGTATGTTACCACCATCTCCATAAACAGCCTGGAGCTTTTACCTCTGAGGAAATTGAGTCAAGCAAGCATCACACTTCATACGAAGGTGTAACAAGGGCAGAGGGTGTCAGGGAGTGGAAGACAGAATGAAAACAGGGCATTTGGTGAGGAATATGCATGCTGAATGGAGACAGCCAGCTCCCTGGTTCTAGAATGCCTCCAACCAGACTCAGGATCCTCAGGTAGGAAACTGGCAAATTGAATGGTCCTAGAGAAATACAGCAGATACTAACAGTGGGAGTGTTTCTTGTAGAAAAGGCAGCTTTCTTCCCGATCATTTTGTGATAAGTCCCCCTCATTGACAAGCCCTGTTGACATGCACAGAGGTTCTGATACTCTTTTTAATGCTGCATCCTTTTTTTAAAAAAATATTTTATTTATTTACTTGTCAGAGAGAGGGAGAGAGAGGAAGAGAGGGAGAAAGAGAGCACAAGTAGGGGAAACCGCAGGCAGAGGGAGAAATAGGCTCCCCACTTAGCAAGGAGCCCGATGTCGGAATTGATCCCAGGACACCAGGATCATAACCTGAGCCCAAGGCAGATGCTTAACTGACTGAGCCACAAAGGCATCCCATCAATGCTGCATTCTTAAATATAAGTGGGCCACAGAGGTCACCAGTGAATGAGAAAATCTTTTGTTATGAAGAGACCCAAGCAAATAGGGGGGAAAAAGCCACCAAGAGAAAATTAAGATAATATAAAGAGTAGACAAAACATTAAAAAAAAATTTCTCAGTTAAAGAGAAGTATGTTCTCAGGGCACCTGGGTGACTCAGTGGGTTAAAGCCTCTGCCTTCAGCTCAGGTCATGATCCCAGGGTCCTGGGATCGAGCCCTGCATTGGGCTCTCTGCTCAGTGGGGAGCCTGCTTTCTCCTCTCTCTGTCTCTGCCTGTCTCTCTGCCTACTTGTGATCTCTGTCTGTCAAATAAATAAATAAAATCTTTTAAAAAAAGAGAAGTATGTTCTCTTAAACAAGAATGGTATTACTGTATGAAGCAGTATGAAATGAATAATCAGAACACGTAAGGACAAAGTGTTCTTAGAAGTTAAAAGTAGAATACTTAAAATTAAAATATCAAGAGAAACAATGAAAGATAAAATTGAGACAATTTCCAAGAAATTGAATACCAGAAGGTATTTTAGAAAAATAGGACAGAAAAGAGCAGTACAGAGATCCAGTGTCAAACTCCAAGAAATTCCAGAAAGTGAAATATTAGAGACAAAATGAAGTGAAGGAAATTATCAGAGAAACAAGATAAGAAAATTCCTCAGTGGTTGCACTAAAGGCTCAAAACAATAAGATTATATATATATACATATATATATGTATATATATAATTATTAAATTTTAGAACATTTGGGATAAAAGACCATCCAAAAGAGAAACAAATAAAACATAAAGAATTAGGAATAAGAATGTCATTGGACTTCTCAAAACAACAGTTTAAGTGACAGCCAAGCAAAAATCTTCAAATTTCTAAGAGGAAATGACTTTCAATCTCTATTCTTTTTTTTTTTTTTAAAGATTTTTATTATTGGACAGCTCAAGCAGGGGAAGAGGCAGAGAGAGGGGGAAGCAGGCTCCCCACTGTGCAAGGAGCCCGATGCGGGGCTCGATCCCAGGACCCAGGATCATGACCTGAGCTGATAGCCACCCAGGCGCCCCTTCAATCTCTATTCTATATTCTGCCCAACCAAGTATCAATTGAGTGTGAAGGTGTAATAAAGACATTTTCAGACAGGCAGGGTCTGAACATTTATTTCATAGGTATGCGTATTTGAACACTAATGAAGAATATGTTAGAGAGGAAAACAAAGAAGGCGTAAGAATATATCAAGACCACAGCTCCATCAGTAAACTCAGAAAGCACCTTGTTGACGTTAAAGCGGGAGATGGAGGGCTGAGGGAAAGAGACATCACCATGAAAAACAAAATGAAATTGATGAAGGTTAAGTTTATGGATAGGCATATGACAGAGAAATTGAATAAACAGGAAAATAGGTTTAGAGAAAACCAGACAAATGGAAGTCTAAAGCAATCATTAACTACAGGAAAAATGAAGGATTGTTTAAGATAAGAGTAGGGGTTGTAGCACAACGGTTGGCTCAGCAGGGAGCAATATTTTCAGAGGCAATCAACAATGTAAATACTAACTATAAGTTGTGACACAATATTGAAAAGAGGGAGAAAGGGTAAGATGGCTTCTTATAATAATTAAATAAGATTTTATATATAAACTTCCATAAACATAAATAATAAATGACCATCTATCCTCTTTTTTGTTTTCAAAATTTTAATCTCTCTTTGGGAAAGCAACATGGTTTAGGGCAAAGAACACAGGCTTAAGAATAAGACAACTCTGTTATTAATGAATTTCAGGTTGCTTAAATCATTAGAACATTGGTTTCTTGCCAGTCAAATGGACGTCATATTGACCTCAGAAAATTTATGTGAAACTCAAATGACATACAAAATCAGAAAACACATGCACAATAAATGCTTCTTCTTGTCCCTTCTTTCAACTTTACCTAAATGTCTAGATGCTGGAAAAAGAATCATTATGAAAACATGACATTTTCAGGCAATTGCAGCATTAAATATCACCCCAAGGGTAGCTAAGTTACCTTGATTAGAAAACAATGCCCTTTACCAAGAACAGGATGATCAAGCAATGATCTTGCCAGAGAGCATAAATATAAGCGTTGTTCAACCTGCCAAAATATTGCCCAAATCCTCATGCAGTATTTGGCACAGGAATAGTCATTCATCCTCAGGAAAAGACTGGATGGTGTGTGTGTGTGTGTGTGTGTGTGCGCATGCACACACACATACCTTTAGTGATCTCGAAGTACGAGGGAAATGTTCTAGGATGTGGCAAGGTGAGGATCATTTTCTGGGATACGACCAAGAATTAAGACAGCATTTGCAACCTTTTGCTCAAAATGTCAGAGGGTTCTGCAAGTTTAAAAATATATGCAGGAAGGAGGAATCAAGGGAATCGGCAAAAATGATTTAATTTAAGAAGCATCAAATATTAGGAAAGAAGTCTTCTAAAACTTGACTTAGGGCCAGCACCCATTTCTTGGTTTGTTTTCTTGGAATGAGTGGCCCAAAGTTAGACAATTAGACAATAAGTTAACTATATATATGGTATATATATATCCCAGATGTTTATGGTTATGTGACTTTTGGCAAATCACTTAAAAACAGTCACTTAGAAATGGTCAAAATTGGAAGGAGACTTGGAGATGATTTGATCCAAGCTCTTACTTTCTGAGTAAGAAATCAAGGCCCCAGAAGTGATATACCATACCCAAGGCAGAGACTTGGGCAAGCTCTGAGGCACATTATGTTCAGGCTAGCCCCAGGCATGTGTAGGCAACAGGATTAATCCAGTCACCAAATCAGCCTTTAGCAGAGATTGTGAAGCAATGAATGTAAAACCTGGGCAGGCTCCCAGGGATGAGGTTAAAGGGACGAGGCTGAGAGCAGATCACCATGGCTGTATGAGAACAAGAGAATTTGCAGAAGGCTTTGATTTTTTTTTTTTTTCCCTCTCAGATTAAGAATGTTCTGATAAGAACACCTGGCCAAAACCAAAAACCAAAAAAACAACCAACCACTTTAGAAACAGAACGATCTCATTCCAAAAAAACTCAGGGGAGCAAGCATATGGAAAAGATGAAATAGAATAATACCATGCTAGAAGATAAGAGGGAGACTATGAGTATGTCTTTGGTTCACAGACCTTAAGTCTATTTAACGAGACATACTGTTGAACATCCTTGGCTTCATCTGAATGTCCTTTGAAAAGCCATCATTCCACAATGGGATGAAAGGTGAAGATTTTTCTTGGAAATGTTAGACTATTTCCTTGCTGGCATTCATCATTTGGAAACTAAGACTTTCATAAAAACTGCCTCCTCTCTGTTCCCAGGGCTCTCCTTTGGGTGCATTTCTGCTTTTGCAAACTCCCACTGATTCAGAGAATGGATTTGTTGTCTGAACTGGGCATTCTCACTCTCTCATCCCATTTTATCTAATCTTTCCCACTCACCATCAAGTACTCTGAATCTAAAGTTCTAGGCAGAGATGGTGACAGATTCCTTTTATCAGAAAGCCATCCCTAATGCACACGGGGAGAGCCTTGTGATGCCCCTTCCCTTCATGCCTCTTCTCTCCTCAGCCCATACCCACTTGCTGCCTCCACCCACCCCCATGACTGCCCTAGGACTAGGAGTAATTCATGCCACATATAGGCACCCAAAAATATGTTTGATGAGCTGAAAGGATGTGTACAGGTCAACTGGTTTCCAAAGTGTGTGAACACACACACACACACACATACACGTTGCATATATTCATTCTTTGTTTATTGGAGTCCAAAGAACAGCAGGCATGGTCTCCATTGCCCAGTTTTTGTACCAGCACTGGCATAGTAACTCTTCACTCACTTGGCATTGCCAAGGAACAAGGCCTTCCCTATGACCTCGCTGTTCTAGGACTCTCTAACCCATTTCTTCACTGATGATATTAATATCAAATCAACTGCAATGCAAGGAAGGAATAGTTTTCTTAATTATGCAATTCTCTAACTTATAACACACATGTTTGATGTCTGTCCTAAGATTTATTTCAAGGTTATCATTGTAACCGTCGATGACTGCGTTTTATCCGTAAGTACACTCAGCGGCCACTGTGGTTTTGGATATAATGGTGTGACATTGTTATGCTTTTTTATTATTCTATTCCCTTTTAATAGATTTTCTGATTCCTGTTCTAAGCTGTTGGCTTCTAATGTGCATTGGTAAACCTAACAAGTCAATGTATCAGAATTACATCAGGTCTGAGACAGCCTTTGACTAAGAGCCAGAATGCATGAGCTTTCATGTTGACCTACTTTAACCGTTTGGGGGATTTTGATACTTATTGCTTGCTTCCATGCTAGACAATCCCAGTTCCCAGAAAGCTAACCTTTCCAAGTCTAAGGTGTTTCTGAAAATGCTATTGATAATAATAGTGCTGCTGATGAAATACTTTTCACTTTGATAGTACTAAATAATTTATACATAGGTAAACCAACTGCCCCAGTTATTTTCTAGGGGTGAGCTATACTCCCAGAGAAGTTGGTTACAGAATACTAGGAAACTTGTTTCAAATTGAAAATTTATTTTCTGGCTGTGATTTTCTTTGGGAGAACAGCTTTCATACTTGCAAGAATCATCTGTAGAAAATCCCTCTAACTTTTTTTTTTTCAAAGAAGTATAGTAAGGGGGCATATTACAAAGGAACTGTCTTTATCTAGAAATATTTCCCAAATGAGAATATGCTTTGGAGCCATGTTTTTCACTGATGTTACTTTTTGCATGCTTTAGAGTAAATGCTGCACACAACTCAAACAATTACTATTATTAAACAAATTATTAAACAAAATTATTAAACAAAGTGATGGAGAATAAAATTCCATAAGTGGCAATGGTTTTGAATGCCAAGGCGCTGGGGCTCTAGGTCAGATCCCTAGTTTCATTCAAGTGCTGTTTATCAGGCTGACTTTACTATGCAAGGGTCTGGGAATAACTCTGCTCCACCTAACAGCGCATGGAAGGAAGGTGGTGTGGGTGGCCGATGAATGGATTCTGCCAACAGAAAGAGAGGTGAGAGGTGGATTACCACAGTATGGAACACCATCCCTGCTCTTTTACATGAAAAATGTAAACCTTTAAGTTTCCCAGAGTTAGGGAAAATGTAAACGCTTCAATTTGAATAGACTCGTGTCTGCATATATTTTATGGGCTGTGCAGATCGTGTGTAGAACTTTTTTCTAAGGTCACTGCATAATTTAGAGGACACCAAGGTGGGGAGGGGGGTTAGTGCCAAAAAGCAGGGCCCAGGGGAACTGTACAGAGGAAGCTTTCATTATAGAGCCTTAAAGCAGCACGTGGCTATTTAAAGATGAAGAAATGGAAGCTTGAGGATGAGAAGGAATTGTTTACTAAGTGAGCACAGAAGGGCTGAGTCACTCAGTGTATTAGTGTCCTAAGGCTACTGTTAACAAAGTACCATAAACTGGGCATCAGAGATGTTTGTCTCGCTGTCCTGGAGGCTGAAGGTCTGCGATGCAGGCATCAGCGGGACCATGTGTCCTCTGAAGGTGCTAGGGAAGGGTCTGTTCCACGTCTCTTGCCTGGGTCCTGGTAGTTCCCTGATGTGTGGCAATTTAACACCAATCTTTACATGGCATTCTCCCATGTGCATATCTAGCTCTGCATCCACTCTTTCCCTATTGAGATGAGATTATACCAGTCCCATGGGACTAGGGCCCACCTACAGAGCTCATTTTAACTCGATTATCCTTGTAAAGACCCTACCTCCAAATATGACCACCTTCTGAGCTATTGGGAGTTAGGGTTCCAACATATCTTTTCGGGGAACACAATGCAACCCAGAACACTGGGTCTCTAACCAAACCCAGTTTCCCAATTCCCAGACCAGTTTCCCAATACCCCATCATGCACTGCCCCTGATGCTTGTATATTTTGTTTGTTTGTTTTTGTTTTTCTGAGTATACGCCCCGGGTTGTCTCCTGAAGTCAACTGTAAATGATTTGGGGATTTTTTTCTCTAGCATCAGTGCTCCATTAGTGTAGATAATTATAAGTTGATTGCAGCAGGCATTATTTTTCATCTCTAAAAGCCTGCATTAAGATGGAATGGCTATTTTCCTAGAAGGAATGGGAATAATCCATCACCCTGACACTGAGGGGAATTCCACAAAAAAAAGGGGGGGGGGAGGAAAAAGAAGAAAAGCACTTTATCAATGTGATTCATTATTATCATCAACAGGGTCGCTGTGGCTATGCTTCATTCATTTATTACTATTTCACACCCACAAATCGAGGATCCAACCCAGTTCATGCTACTTCAAAAATGGTATATCATACGAGGGGGCCTATCTTCTTAGAAATAAGACAAATAACAATGAAAGCCTCAGATACTGACACCCATTCATTCATTATTCAGAAAATATGTATTCCAAAAAATTATTTATTTGTATGCCAGGTACTGATCTAGGTGCTTAAGAGGTATCAGGGCACAAAATGGAAGCCCTGCCTGTTAAGCTCACATTCTTTTTTTTTCTTTTTAAGATTTTATTTATTTATTTGACAGAGAGATCACAAGTAGAGAGGCAGGCAGAGGGAGAGGAGGAAGCAAGCCCTCCGAGGAGCAGAGAGACTGATGCGGGGCTCCATCCCAGGACCCTGAGATCATGACCGGAGCTGAAGGCAGAGGCTTAACCCACTGAGCCACCCAGGGGCCCCGCTTACATTCTTGATAAATAAATTATATGGTATATTGGAAGATGGGAAACACAGAGCAGGGTAAGGGGGATTAAAGGTTCTGGGGTGTGTGTGTGTGTGTGTGTATGTGTGTGTGTGTGTGTGTGTGTGTGTGTATGTGTGTGTTGGGGGTTGGTGCCTACAATATGGGGTGGACCGTGGACAGGAGAGCATTTGGGAAAGTTTGGAGGAAGTAAGGAAGTGAGTGCTGACTTCTCTGTAGAGGAGCCGGCATAAAGCACCTGAAATGGGGTCAGTTCTGTGTTCCAGAAAAGGCAAGAAGGCCTGTCTGGATCTCCACAACACCGATGGCAGAGGACATGCTTGTATTGTGCTCCTGTGCCAGGTCCAATGAGGCTTGACAACTTCAGCCTCTGGAAGCTTCCTTGACTCTTTTCTGCCTCTAAGTTTGAGATTCTCTGGACCTTCCTTGGCTCTCTTTCTTGGCTGCCAACCAACAGCATTAAAATGGGCAGCAAAACGTTTCTATCTTTAAGGTAAATACCCAGTAGTGCAATAGCTGGGTCATAAGGTAGCTCTCTATGTATACAATGGAATACTATGCAGCCATCAAAAGAAATGAAATCTTACCATTTGCGACGACATGGATGGAACTAGAGTGTATTATGCTTAGCGAAATAAGTCAACTGGAGAAAGACAACTGTCACATGATCTCCCTGATATGAGGAAGCGGAGATGCAACGGGGGTGGGAGTTAAGGGGGTAGGAAAAGAAAAAATGAAACAAGATGGGATCGGGAGGGAGACAAACCAAAAGAGACTCTTAATGTCATAAAACAAACTGAGGGGGGTGAGGGGTTGGGAGAGGGTGGTGGGGTTACATTATATGTTTAAATAAAAAAGCTTAAAGAAAAAAAATGGGCAGCAAAGTGCAAAAGGAAGGGTTAATGCCCTGTTACGGACTACACAGTCCTTCTATCATCCTCACTCCCATTACCTGCCCAGCTAAATGTTGTATTGATGAAAAAATAAAACTGATTTTATTTTTAATTAGGTTCATCCCAGCAGGTTGATCACATAACTGAAACCTGTATTCTATTAACAAAGCCAAGCAAATCCTTCTCTAATGGGAAAAAGGCTTGACATTAAATATGTCTATGGCAATGCTCCTTAGTGCAGCATTCTTACCAACAGGGAAGTGAATTTATTCACATCAAAGAAACCCCCTGTGGGCAGATAATTCTCTATGGCTTCTCACATCTCTGCACATCTTGTGAACAGAAGATTTAGTAACTTCATTCGAGGCTATTGTTTCCAGAGTATTTGCCTAGTGAAAATCCATTAGAAGACAGAGATAGTGTCTCCTTTTGGAGCAAGGGGAAGTTTATTTACTATCCACCATAATAAAGATTATTTCCTTCACTGGACTAAAGGATCATCAACTCATTATAAAATCTGGGTGTTCTCCAAGCATAGCTTTCCCCTCCCCACTATGTATGCAGGCTCACTTCCCTCTGGCCCCTAACGCCTGGATTTTAAGGAGCTGGTACAAATTCCTGGAGGAGTCAGATACCTTCATCTCTGACCCAGGAGTCTTGTGTCTTCTGCCAGGACCAATGTGACAGGCTAACTTAATAGACTGCAAGTGGGGGTAAAACCACAGTTTTTACATCCACCAGAAAGGACTCTTGGAAGAACTGAATCAAAAAATGTTCATACCCATAGGAACATTCCAAGAGAAACACCATCTCCGTAACTATTTGGGTCATGAAATTTCTATATGAGTCTAGCCATTTGGTTCTTCTTTAAGGCACATAATAAAAAATAGGGTTGAGAGCACTACGTACGTGTTAATTGCTCTCAACTTTGCAGAGCCAGCTGTTGTAAGGGTGAAACTGAAAAGATGAGCCAGGACCTCACAGATGTTCCCTTCATTTGCTCAAGAAGAAGTTCAGAATTTGGATTTCAGTAAAGAAATGAGAGAACCAAGAGAGTCACTAAGATCAAGTGAATATTCTAATTTGGCCACAAAGGTGGTCAAGATGATCTTGTAACCTACTGAGTAGCTGGAAACATTTTCTCCTTTATTACAAAGGGTCTTAGAAGAAATATCTGCAAAGTGAAGAATTTTTTTAAAGGGGAGAGAAAAAACATTTCTTTATAATAATACATTTTATAGGAGGATTTAAGTGTATTTCCAAAGTTTTTTTTTAGCAAGGGCGCATAATGAGATGGTCAACTGGTACCTTATTCTTTTTCAGTTTGTCAACAAGGTTGGCAAGTATCTATTCAAATAAATTAATGTGCCCTTTCCAACTGATTTACTTGGTTAGTTTTGAATAGAGAAGAGAAATAGAATATACAAAGGCACTGTGTGAGAGTGTATGAGAGGTAGTGTGTAAGTCATCAAAATATAACCCTCATTTAATAAGAGAATGGATGATATCTCCCATGGAACAAGGATCCGCTGGGTCTTCTGTAACCATGAGGACGCTAATGGCAATCCAGCACTAATGAAAACCCTGGTGATCAGGAGATGACCATATGGCCAGTTGAAATTCTCAGAGGAACATGATAAGGTATCAAGTAAGTGGATCAATATTTCCAGAGACTCTACCCATCAGCAGTGGCGCCATTTCAGTTCTTGCCCACTTTGTCTTGCTCTCTAGAGAAAAGCAAGCAGTGAGACTCAAAGAAATGGGGCCAGTTGCTAAGAGGACCACCAAACTGTAAAAGGGTGGAAGAAATACAAACAAAATCAGAGTTTTTGAGCTGTCTCAACAGGGCAGGCACTAACCCAGACACTCTACATTTGCCTTCTTTTTTCATCCTCTCAATAATCTTATATGGTTTGTATTATTATGTCCATTCCAGATTAAAAAAAAAAAAAAAGCAAGTCTAAGGAAAGTTACCACTGGCCCACTGCTAGTCTGATGGAGAGCTAGGACTTGGCTTTTTTGGCCAGTAAACACTGCACTGATTTTTACTTTACTCGTTGTCTGGGTTTACTATTGCTGCTGTAGCAAATTATTGCAAATTTTGAGGGTTAAAAACACAAATTTATTATCTACCAGTTCCGTTGGATAAAAGTCCAATGTGCTTTTAGCATTGGCTAATAGCAAGGTGATAGTAAGGTGTTCTCAGGGCTGCATTCCTTTTGGCACACCCCAGGGGAGGATCCATTTTTTGGCTGTCTTAGCATCTAGCCATGGCAGCCTGCATTCCGTGGCTCATGGCCTCCTCCCTCTACAATGCCAGTGACATCTCGAGAATCATTCCTCCTTAGTCACACTCACTTTGACTCTTCTGCCTCCCTCTCCCATTTTTAAGATCTCCTCTGATTACACTGGACCCACACACGGATAAACCAAGGTAATCTCCTTTTTCTGCTAGTTGGTAACCTTTATTCCATCAGCAGACCTCCCTCTCCTTTGTCCTGTAACATTCACAGGTTCTGGTGATTGGGATGTTAACATCTCTGGCAGGTGCCCATGGCGTCATTATTTTGCCGATCATACCAGCCAGACTAACTTAAGTGGTAAAATTCATATTCCTAAATAAAGATATTGGCAAAAGACATTAAGAGTGGTAACTAAGATGCTCTAGTCATTCCCAGATCTTTCTTGAGGATGCCAGCCTTCAGAAACTGATCATGTGTGTGCTTGGCACATAACATTCTAGAACTTACGACCACATTCCTCTGCAGGGGCTTGCCAAGGGAAGGGCAGGCCTTAAATGGGTGCACTGTCTTCAGAGATTTTAAAATAAGAATAAAAGTGGCCAAAAGCCAGTCTGCTTTCTACTCTCAACATGAGCTGGCCATTCGAAGCCATGTCAGGGATAAAATACTCCTCTCCTCTTGGTTGAACTGCTTCGGAACCATCCCTCCCCACCTTGATATGCTCTTATTTCCTAGCAGAACCATCTCTCCTGATAATAAGCCACTTATTCTTCGGCAGTGACTCTGGCCTAAGTGCAGCACACAGACTTTCGCAACAGGATGGATGCCCCACAAATCCCAGACATGTCTCCTCTCATAGGAAGCAGCCATCCAGTGGATCAGCAGCCCACAGTGAGGTTCTACCTCGGAGGGTCATTGTTTGTCATTTGTCCTCCAGTCAAAGATCTCGGTAATGCTTTTATGAGAAAAAAAAAACCAAAAACCAGGATAATGAAGTTAAAAACCATTTGCTCTTTTTTTCTTTAAATAAATAATTCAAGATAAAATGTCAAAGGAAAGGCTCGTCCCCTTCCTAGGTCCCTGGCAATACTGAACACATCATGCAGTCTGATCTCAGAGGACTGTGTCATAGCAATCACAAATGGCATTGGTAGGAAGGTAGACAAACTGCAGGCCACTAATGCGCCCACCTTTAACCTCTGGTAGGTATTCCCAGCAAAGAACACTAAATAAAAATGTTGAGAGCATGATGGCTTTCACAATGCAGGTAACTCACGTAATAGTGAAACTGCTCCAATTTTATTGCCATTAGAATGATGGTACTCTGTGTTTTATTGAAATTGCAGCCACAGATGTTCAGCTTAGTAACCAAAATGTGACAATTTGAACAATCAGTGTGGCTTAGTGGAAAGAGCACCAGCCTAGAACAAAGGGAACGATGACAGGGCAGCTCAGTGCTGTCACAGGTGGGGCGGGGAGGTGGGGGAGAGGAAGATTTTGCTTTCCTAAGTATCACCAGACCTGTGTGGTATTGACCAGGCATGCAAGAGGCTAAGGTTTTGACTCTGGAGCTCACCGGGAAGTAGCCTAAACTGGACAGGGTGGCTCGGTCTGCAGTCAAGGTTATGTCAAGCCAACTCTCAAGACTGAAATGATTACAGGAAGTTCAGATTAGTTCCAGCAATGCTTCTCAAACTTTACTGTGTGTAGGTATCTCCAGGAGATTTAGTTGAAATGCAGATTACGATTCAGTAGGTCATAGGGGGGACGTGAGATCCTATTTCTAACAAGCTCCCAGGAAGAACCACACTTGGAGTAAAGTGAGGGTCTGCATGTCTGTAACACCAGCAACAGCTAGGAAGCTGAACTGTAAATATGTGTTACAATTTGTGACCTCACTGCCCAAAGCCAACTATCTCATTTTTCATCCTAGAACAACAAGAACAAAAAAAATCAATTTCTCAGATAAATTTTGCATAGCTTCTAGGCAAGATGGTACCAGATTTAAGTGGGGTAGCCAGAGGCTTTTCCTTGTAGTTTCTGGTTAAATCATGGCTAGTTCTCCAGCTTGTAACATTTTTGGGGTCCATATGGAGTAACTTCCATGGGAAGCGACTTCAGAACAATAATTGCCAAAATGGGAGCATTTTGAGATGCTATCTAAAGAAGAATTTGCAGGGTGCCTGGGTGGCTTAGTGGGTTAAAGCCTCTGCCTTTGGCTCAGGTCATGATCCTAGGGTCCTGGGATCTAGCCCCCCATGGGGCTAGCTCTCTGCTCAGCAGGGAGGCTGCTTACCCCCGCCCCCACTCTGCCTGCCTCTCTGCCTACTTGTGATCTCTGTCCGTCAAATAAATAAATAAAATCTTAAAAAAATAAATTAGAATTTGCTTACAATTATAGAGTTCTTCCCATAAGAAAATCAAAGAGGCTGAATTAACTTTAATTAATACATCACTAACTTTCCTAATACACCTATGAAGAGATTTTTATATTATCACTGGAGAAACTATAGCTATAGGATCCTAATAGCCTTGGTCATTAAATCATTAAATATTGCCACAGGTTTTGGTTGGTGAGAGCAGGCCAAGAAGACAATGGATAAAAAAGTGTGAATCCTAGGGACAAATGAACAAAGGCCAAGTGAGCATTCTGTTGGACTGGAAGTTAACCTTAATTACACTTAGAGCTTTACTCTCTTATTCTGTGGTGGTGTACACAGCATTCAGACTCTGTAGGCTTCAGTTTCTTCATATGTAATAGGAGCATGACAGTGAGTCCTTTACTTTGGAAAGTCGTCACCCAGAAAGACCACGTGTGAACAATTGTACTATTTTGACCTTATTCCAGATTTGCTTTGGTTTGATCCTTAAGTGCTACTAGAATCTAGTTTGGGACAGGGGTATGAGGACTTATTAAATCATATGGAACAGAAAGACGCCTCTGGCATGATTAGATGCCCCAGTCTCTCACCCAAGGAAGAAGGACTTCAGAGATAATAGAGTACATCAATATATATTCTATTACCTGTTTATAGAAATAAATGCCTTCATTGTTATCTTTGCTGTGTTTTCTTCCCCACAACCTACTGCCTCAAATGCTGAATGTGTGTGTGTGCACACACATGCGCACTCATGGGAATACAGAATAAGAATTTAGAAGGATGGAAGGAGAATTTATTTGTTTATAGAGTAAACATGCTCAGGAAAAGAAACAACTATTCTATGGGCTTCTAATTACTAATTTACACACACACACACACAAATCTTTGGAATGCCAATTATTAAGTAAGAATAGAGGAACATAACATAGAAGGGTCCCTCTGGGAATTCCACTGTTCACTCTGATGTTGGGAAGTCCTTAACTAAAACCAACTTCTAAGGATTTCTCCAGAAAGTATTCTTGCAAACCCACCTCTTTGGTACTTTACCTTAATGTGCAAGTAACTCTCACTATCCTTTTGAAAATTAAATACATGCATATAGTTTAAGAAGGACTTTTATGCCTTTAAATTTAATTTCTATTAGAAGTTACACTAAAATATAATAGTGCTAATCATTACTGTAAAAAAAAGTTACATTTAAAAAAATTGTCTTTAGTTCTTTTAGATATTTGTTCAGCCACCAGATGTTTTTCTTACTTTTTCCATAAAATGTGACATAAATTGAGAAAATGGTAGCTATCCCAGTTTAAATGTTGTCATGTTAGAAATCATGCTTATCAAAAATCCTCCAAATGTAATAGACAAAATAAAATGCTTATTGACACAATGTCAGTTCACAGTAAATTCATGACAAGTGACAATGCATTTGGCCTTAATTTTGTTCGGCCTCAACAAAAAAATAAAACATCAAAGTATTAGGCTCTGCATTTTATCTAAATGTACCTTCAGGAAAATGGAAAAAGTTGATGAGTTCAATGAGTTATGAGCAAAAGGTCATAATTTATAGCACGAGTTGAAGGTAGAATTGCACTGCTAATTCTGTACCATTCCCCAAGTCATTGAAACAAAATAAAAAATACAATGTATACAGATACACTGTATACATAAACAGATATGTATGTACATACATATGACATATAATTAGAATTACTATATATTTTTTCAAGATTCTACCACATTCTGAACTGCACACCTTATTTGTCTGAGAAAATCATTTCTTGAATCAACACAACCAGTACAACAGAAGGTTTAAAGGAAATTGCTGTAAATGGCCAGAGAGGCGAGGCGAGCTCACATTGGCTGTTTCATGCATTAGTCCCCTCACTTCCTAGCCCTTCTTCTCCCAACACCCCATCCAAATGTTAAAGAGCTAGTTGGGATATCAGAAGTGGCTAACAAGAGCTAGAGAAGTGTTTTCTTATCTCTGCTTGATTGATAAGAAACACGCTCCTTGTAGGTTGGGGGCATCTACCCAAATGCTAGTCTACTCAAGAACTCCCTTGAGGGAGGCCCAAGGGACAACACTGAGCATTTGCTTGTTGAAATTTATACTCATTCACTGCCTGCCACTATTGATTCAACTTACCCCTTCATCTTTCCAATCCCTGCAGCATTTTGCCTCGGGCAGAACTGCAGGGCTTTAACAGAAAAAGAAAACAAAAATTGGAATAAATTCTTTGGCTAGAACAAAAAAAGAAAGGGAGACAGAAGATGCAAAGAGAAAGTGATGTGACCTGAGTCTGGGCAGCCCAAGAAAGTCCTGTCTGACACGTGGTAAAGTTGAAATCATGGCCTGTGGGACTTAGAGACCCCCTCTCATCTCAATGCGGGTTTATAATAAAGAATTCTGCTGAAGCTAGAACATAGTCCTGTGGGAAAAGGGTGGATGATATCATCACAGTGCCTCTGTTCTGGGACAGTGATAGAAACTTAATTTTCCCTGCCCTCCCTAGAATTCCTCAGCCCACCCCCCCCCCCACTTAAAATGGGAAATCTAACTATGCTATTGAAAAAAAAAAAGACTTAATAATTATAATTCTTTCCTAAACATCGCATGTCCTATAACCTCATTTGTCCTCGCAGTTTTTCATTGTGATTTTTTTTCAATCCCATTTAGTGAGTACCAATTTTAACAGGACAGAAAAATCCCTGAAATTAAAAAAAAAAAAGTGAGACAGGAATGACTTTTACTTCACCAATATTAATCTTCTTTTTTCTTGATGATTTTTCTCCATAAAATATATTTTTAAAAGATTTTAAGTATTTATTTGACAGAGAGAGAGCACAAGCAATGGGAGCTGCAGAGGCAGAGGGAGAAGCAAACTCCCCACTGAGCAGGGAACCTTACGTTGGGCTTGATCCCAGGACAGATCATGACCTGAGCTGAAGGCAGATCTTAACCATCTGAGCCACCCAGGCACCCCCATAAAAATATTTTTAAAGCATAGGGGAAATATGTTTTTCACAGAAAATTTTTTTGCACAAATGTGGGATGAATTAACAAAACACTGTTTTATTAATATTTTATATTAGTTAAAATATATAACTGTAAGAATTTTGTAGCCACCTAGAAAACTACCCTTCTCTCTACCCCAAGACAACATAGGAGAGATAGGGAAAAGTAGAAAGTGTGTGTGTGTATGTGTCAGATAGAGCACCCTAGAGAAAAAGTAAGAGAGAGAGAGAGAAGGAGAGAGAGAAAAGGAGTGAGCCTCTAGATTGACCACAACAGCCTGCTGAAGGCCAAGGACAAGAAGCCCATGGATCACTCTCTCTTGACTCTAGCTTTTTTTTTTTTTTTCTTCCTCCTTTTTGTTTTTCTCTTTATGACTCTCTGTGCTTACTATCAGAACCCTGTCATTATTATTTGTCAGAGACTGTACTCACCTCCCCTTCTAACAGTGACTAAAACATCATGATATCCAACCTCAGCTGATCTTTGATGTTGACTTTATATAGAACCGAACTGGGCGATATGGTTGCAAAAGTTTGACCAAATAGTAGCTAATTGGTGCTACTTAGTGGTAAATTTAATGCACTAAGACTAATTGGAATAATATTTTTTTCTGAAGCCACATTTTTTCCTAATAGTTTAAGTTATTTATAATCTCTCAGCCCATTATTTGGAACAAATACCTTATAAACAATCAATATTCCATTGTCAGGGCTCTTTTCAGTTATAAATAGAAATATTTATTTGTTTGCAGGTAATTTTATATTTTAATCTAACAAGGAATTAGTTTTTCCATTTGTACATTCATAAGGTAGCAAAATACTCAGAAGACTCAATTATAAATCAGTTGACGTGACTTCATGAGAGACTAAGTGTATATCAGTGCAGAGCAAAAGGTCAAGGCAAGGCTAAGAAAACATTTGCTAAAAGCACATCTCTGTTCAAGAACAACACTTGTACACGGTGCCCCATGTAAGAGTGAATAAATTAAATTCGGGTCCTTCCATTACTTGTGACTTGGGAAAAGTTGCCAGAAGCTCTTTAGGTTTTAATTCACTTATTAAACCAATGTTTATCAAGTACATGCAATATCTCAGACACTGTCCTAGATACCAAAAAAATAGAAATGAGCAAAACACAGATATTTACAAAGAGGAGATATAGGAAAACTAATAATAATAATAATAATAATAATAAATAATAAATATAATAATTGAACATTGCATAACAGAGGATGAATAAGGCACAAAAGGAATAAGACAGAGCAAGCAGGTCTAGTAAATTTACAGGAGTTTTTACATAGCAGATGGGTTATCTGAGCTGAGTCTCAAAGCACAAAGAACTACTACCAGAAGTTCTTAATCTGGAGCACCTGTGAACAGAATATAGGGGATCCACTAACTTGAATGGGAAGAAAATGTTGATATATCTCTTTTCCCTGAATGCTGACTGAAAATTATCATTTTCACTGATTTTGAATATAGGCAGTAAACTATAAGTAATGTTAACAGCACCTGTGATTTTCCTCAGCAAGAGAAATCACAGATTTTCTGAAATTTTAATAAGGTCACTTATTACTACATCACAATTTCTAAAGTATGTAACTGTCTTTCAGTTTAATTGGTTTCTTTGTAACTGGATATATTTTACCTATATATTTAAAGACACTTCCGTGAGGAGGGGTCTCTGGGCATCCCCACTATGCCAAAATGGTCCATGGCACCAAAAGTATTTACCACCAGAACTAGAAGATACAACCAGCTGGAGAATAGGGAAGCAATTTGTGCGCTAAGGAATGTATCTACAAAAGTCTGCAAAAGCACAGGGTGGGGGATGTGTAAGTGATCCCTAAATTTCTTTAGAGAGCACTGTAGAAACCCCCCAAACCCAAAACTACAAGAAGCAATGTATCAAAAAGACCTAAGAAGAAACTGGATAGTGCTTTAGCAAGGCAAAACACAACTTTACCAGACAAAAAATTTTAGATAGTTCTAACAGACAGAAGAGTAAAGAAAGCTCAAAGTGAGAATGTGTGCTCAGATTTAAAAAGATAGGGGGGTGCCTGGTGGCTCAGTGGGTAAAAGCCTCCACCTTGGGCTCTGGTCATGGTCTCAGGGTCCTGGGATCGGGCCCCGCGTCAGGCTCTCTGCTCAGCAGGGAGCCTGCTTCCCTCCTTCTCTCTCTGCCTGCCTCTCTGCCTACTTGCGATCTCTCTCTGTCAAAAAAATAAATAGATAAAATTAAAAAAAAAATAAAAAAATAGGAAAAGCACAGAAAATGAACAGCTTTAGAATGGAGGCATATTTGTGTGGGGTTGTAGAGTGGTCTTCAAATTTTCATGTGTAGTCTTTGAAAAAATACAAAGAAGCTATTAATTATAAAGATGCTGGGATTAAATGCAAAAAGTAGGGCATAAGATAATATGATAATACAAAGGGTCACTCCTAGAGAAAAGCCAAGGGAGACAGGCAGTTGTGAATCAAAATCAAGGTCCACTGTCAATGTCATTGGTCAGATTGGACAGCCCTGACTAATGAGTACCAAATAATTTCTGAATATGAAAGGCAATCTTTTCAGATAGAATCTGGTAATAGATAAACTATATGCTCTAACATGGTTGACTGCTGAAAGGCCCATCTGGGATGGAAAGGGCCAGTAAGGAGTATACAGAAAATGGAAGCAAGGGGCTTCAAGGCTCAAGATATTTTGCCAAGTTGCTTAATAATAAACAATATGGTATTTTAATATACTTGTAGCACTTCCTATGTTCTGAGCCCTGTCTTTTAAGTAGAAAGGCTAGTGGGAAGAATGTGGCAGGACAAGCACATGGTTGGCTCAGAAGCCGTAAGAAGTTCTGTACCAGTATATTAGCTTCCAGAACAGTCTCCTGCCAAAAGTTCCCAAGTATCTCAGCTAGGTAAATAATTATTTGTGGCCATTACTACCTAAGAAGCTTTCTCACTTTTCTCAAGTAAGTAGGCACCTAAGAAAATCTTCAATGGTAGAAACAAATGGTGGTATCTTTCGAGATCTTTACCTTTCCTAGAGGAAGGTGTTTCCCTCGGGGTAAATTCTCTCAGACTGAAATAAGTTGGTAAACTCAGCACATGAATTTGTCAGGGTACTAAAGGCACTTTTACTTTCCACTTCGGCATCGGATGGAGCAGTGCAGAAAGCTCCACTGGATGTGAGCATCCTCCCCTCACACACCTTTATGACCATGAGACCCTGGAATGGAACAGATGACATCACCTTCCTCCAGACATCCCTTGTTCTCTCCTCCCTGCACTGGAACCTTCCGTAAGTAATGGGTCTGAAATTGTAACTTAGTTACGAATTGAGTCTTCAGAAACTAAATGTAAACCTCCACTTGAAATGCTAGAAGAGCATTCAATTCTCCCATCTGGCACTGAGAAGTGAGATCTTGATTGTTTTCTTATGTCCCACAATTTCTCTCATGTTCTAGGACAGCAATATTCTTTTCCAGGAGAGAAGACAGTTCTGTTTCACGTGTAAACCATCCTTGCATCCTCCCTCTTCTCCACTTCTAAACTTAATAAATCACCAAGTCTTACCTATCCTACCTCTGAATGTATTTTAACTTACAGATCTCTCTCCACTTCTATGGCTGGTGCCACTGCCCCCTAGGGCTCGCCTGGGGTACTGCAGCCTCCTGCTCCTAGCCTTTTCTGACTTGGACCTTGTCCACTACAGCCTATTTGCCACATACAGGCCAGTGATCTTCCTTAATTCCTGCCCTGCTTCATAGCCCTCTGTGGCCCTCCGAATGAAATAGAAATTCCTTAATCCAAGACACTTAATCTAAGACACAAGATCTTTAACACAACCTCTGATTCTATCTATTTCTCCCTACTCCTTCCCTCTCAATCTAAGCAACCATGTGACCAAATTACTTCTGGCTCCAGTGATGTATAGGTTCATGGAAATCCGAGCCTTTTGACATGCTATTTCTTTTCCTACAGCCTTCCCCCTCTTCCCTTGGGCTGTCCCCTTCCACTTACAAATACCTCACTTTCCAGATTATAATTCCAGAGAGCTCTTCCGTAGCAATTCTGGGCAAGGTACTCTTGTTCCACCTGTTTGTGGGTCCGTGTCTCTGCCTGATAAGGCCCAGGAAGCCAGAGATGGTGTCCTTGTTTTCACTGCATTTCTGGCTCCTACACAGCACCTCGTAGACACTCAGTAAATATTTGCTAAATGGCTAGATGAAGAAGATAGGCATGTAATGAGTTCTGCTCTTAAAATAAATAATATTGATAGAGTACTAATGCTTTCCAGATAATATTTCTACATCTATGTTTCTTTTCAAATGTCAAATTAAATGTCACAATTTTGCCATTTGCATATCACTAATATGAACTGAAGCCTCCAGATTCACACAGATAGAACATTCGACCACCGTATCTGAAACAACACAGTCCTTTTTGGCTGACGAACTGGATTTTTAAAAAAATGTGCTTTATATGGTATGTCATTTCACTTTTTCTCCCTAAAATGAAAACAAACAAACAAAAAACACCCAAATTTTGGATTACCTTTACCCATATAAAAATCTACTCATCCTCTCTCTCCCTCCTACCTCCAATAAGCTAGACACACAGGAAGCAAAGAAAATCTACTGACTGACAAGAGCAAATGATACTGGAAGACACCACGTAGAGGTGAATGTGAGGAACATAGATCACAAGAGACAAGTAAACAATCCCTAGGCTGCTCTGGTTACCACTGATAGGGAAGCAGGAGAGGATCTGTGGAAAGAGTAAAAACAAAAATTGTCTAGAATCCAAGGGGGATTAGTAAGTATCTCTGGGCCAATCATTTTAGGGGGCTAGACAACTCAAGTCATTTCCGTCTCCAATGAAACCTTATTTGGCCATAATGCTGTCCCTACTGAAATCTACAGATGTCAGATAGAAAACTAGTGGATGCAACTTGATAAAATGTACCAGGCTGATTTTTTAGGCATCGGTGTCTTGTTTGAAAAATAAGAGTGGCTGGCTTTAGTTGATGTGTTTTAAAGTAATCTTGGGGTCCATGTTGCCAGCTTCTCTAGAGCCAGGACTAATCCCAAGTGACACCATAAATAGAGTCAGCCTCATGACTCTGCACCTGGGAGGCCAGAGGCACGAGCACGGACCTCGGGTCTTGGCTGCTGTGAGTTCATCTGCTGAGACAAACCAGCTATTCCTCCCCCCAGTGGACAAGTCAGGGCTCCCTACAGGCTTCCTGAGAATCCAAACTCTGGTCTGTGACATCAACATACGCCTCTCACTTTAAGTGGTGAGAAACTATCTATAGCTTTTTATTCCTTTTGACTCGGGGCCCTTCTTTCTCTTCCTCGCCTGGGCCTTAAAAGGTAAATTAGTGTCCTAGGCTGCCATAACAAAGTGTCAGATTTGGTGCCTTAAAGTGGCAGAAAGTTATTGTCTAAGAGCTCTGGAGGTTACACATTTGAAAGCAAAGTGTTGGCAGGGCTATATTCTAGAAGAGTCTCTAGAGGATGCTCTTCCTTGCCTCTCCCAGCCTGTGGAAGTCCCAGGCACTCTTTGGCGTGTACATGCCTCACTCCAATCTTTGTCTCCGATGTATTCACACTGTCTTCCCCCCGTTTCATCACAGTGGATGAAGGGCCCCATCTTAACTAACACAGTGGATGACCCCCCACCTTAACTAAATCCCCTGCAAGTGATCCTATTTCCAAATAAGGTCCTACTCAATGGCACGGAGAGCTAAGACTTCAACAAGTCTTTTTGGGAGGATACAATACAACCTGTAACAGAAGGATGAAAGAAATCCCTCTAGTTTGCTTTTGTGTTTGTTATAGTTTGTGTTCTTCTGTGTAAATTTCTTCTTATTTAGAGGAAAAAGAACTTATTTCTAGTTCCATCTTTGGACCAGAAAATCATCCTTAGTTAGAATTATGTGGGGTAATCAATTATCAAGTTTCTACTGTATTCTATTCCTCTACATTGAGCAACTACAAATGACTCCAATTTCCACCACTTGCTAATCTGTATGCATTCAATTCCCACTAATCACTATCAGGCAACTCATCACTAAACCATCAACTTCCAGAAACTCAATCTCAAAATTCTTGGCCCTAGTGAATCTCTGACAGTTGTTATTAACATGAGAATTTATTTTCTTTTGGCCGTCTGGGCCCTGCTCTCAGATTGCTATGCATGTACCCTCACAAATCTCAAATGCTTACATGTTTCCTCACCGCAGACTTTCAAAATTTCTTCACCGATGGTCATAGGAAGCAGAATTAGAGAATCGGTTTTATGAAAATCAACTGTACCATGAATTGGTATCCAGAGAAGACCACCCAACAACACCTACAGTAGGAGAAGGCAGGATGTCTTAAAACAATAGTTTTCTCTGGTAACTTGGAGACCGAGTCTATCAAGTTGCGGCTATCAACCTGAGATGCTCATTTTTAGGTAGATATGTGATATATTAATCAACTCTAACATTTATGTATTTTAAGAGCCTAAAGACATCTACAACAATGACACCAGCATTGGCCACAGGGAATCTTAAACTTGGTGGTTGACAGCAACAATGACAGGAAAGTACTAGTTATACAGATCCAGTAAAGGATCCATCTCTCAGCCTCAGACAGGAGGCTTCTAACCTACCATCTGGGGATAACTCTGAAAAAGTTCCATAGTGAGGAGACAGACAGCAAGCAAATAAATACGGACATTTATAATATGTCAGATGGTATAAGATGTCAGATGGTATAAGACAGACATAGAGGCAAGGGAGTTGGGAGGTGCCAGGAGCAGGGAGGGGCTGGGTGGTGAAGAAGGCCTTGCTGAAAAGGTGACAGTTGAGCCAAAATATGAAGGAAGTGAAGTGGCCAGCCGGTTGTTTTCCTATTCCTTCAAAAAGGACCCTATGATTTACCATTTTCTCTTCATAGATTTTGTGTTTTAAAACATTTCATTTTCCAGGAATTTAAACTGTTGGCTAATTGTCAAAATATATTCTCTTTGTAAAAAGTCTCCCAGGACACAGACAAACTTTGGGTTCTTGGCTTTCACAGCAGAAAGCTAAATTCGACTAGCAACCGGACTTAGGCAATGGGATCCTCACTTCCACATTCATTCCAGCTCTAGATTTCCACAGGGATGGTATAAATTTAATCGAAAGTAAACCCTCCTGCAGAGCTTCATGGTTCCAGCCCAGTGCAAATTATAATGTTGTTGGGAACACGCACACCAGATGTTAGAACCGAAGTACCAGGGAACAAAGAGTATTGTGCTGTTCAGTGACATATCCTAGTGCCTGACACACAGTAGATGCCCAATGAATTTTTGTTGACTTGACCTTCTTGAACTCATACCATTTTCCTGGAGCCTTCACTGGTCACTGGGATTGAATTCCCATTTAAGATATGCTCCTTCCAAGATTCTTATAATTTCCACTTTTCTCTACCCTCCATGATGCCAGCACATGACTGGCCATGGCTGTTCTTTCAGCTGAGTTAAATCTTAGATTAATGAATGTGTCAGGATGATGAGAAATCAGCAATGTAAGAATATGGAATGTAGGCAGGGAGGGGTACACTTTGCTCTAAATGAAATCGTTAGATAACAAGAACTCCCCAGGTATATCCAAATGCCTGTTTGGAGAGCTGGCTATCTGGAGGGAGGGACAAGCAGCTCATAGATAATAAAGCCATTTTCCTTTTCATTCCCCTACTCATTTTGGCTGTTTCAAGAAGAGGAACATAGAGGTTCCAAAGATCCATGCTTATCATTGGTGTTTGATCTTAAGGGGCTGCTGAAGACACATTGTTTTGTTGTCCAATTCATTTCTCAATTTGTACCAGATGCCATCCCCGGGGTGGGGTTCTATTTTCCCACCATGTGTTTCCTACAAAGTTCTGCTGCTGATAGCTATTATTTTAAATTCTATTTTATAAAGCATGCACTCTCCTACTTAGCCATTTTCTACATTTTATCATATCCCAAACCTATCATTGATGGCGACAGCCACAAATCCCTGTGGTTTGCTCTCAGGAAAAGATTTTTGTGAAGAAAGGTGTACCTGGGCAGAATACCAATCAGGGCTGAAGTCTTTTGTGGAGATAATATTTTTCACCTCTTTTTCTGAAAGAAAGAACTTTCACCCCCTCAGAAATGAAACAAAGCTTCCCCACTAGAGATGGGTTCTATGTTTATCCACGATTTATGCTCAATATTTGTTGAGTGCCGGTTATATGCTAGGCATTCTTCTAGACCCTGAGGAGACAGGAGTGAATAAAACAGATGACAGTTCTTAAACTCAGAGCATCTACATTCTGATTCACATAACATGAGGTGGCATCTTAACCAACATTTTCTACTTTTCATGGGCCATCAAGGGATGGGGGCTAAGGCTGCTATTTCCATGTGCACATTCGGCTTTCCCTAGCTGGACTTTTACTTTAACTTACGTTAATTTGACTTACGTCTAAGTTAATTTATTAGCTCCTCATGTATCACCACCGATTCAAAAAATAATAATAGAAAACACTTGAAAGTTCAAATTCATCAGCTTAAAAGCTTCAACCTTTCCTCTGGGATAGGTTTTTATCATACCATGTGATTTTATCATACCATTTTATCATACCATGACAGTTTTTATCATACCATGTGGCCTGCCGATAGACCTAAATAGAAAATAAAGAGGGGAAACTTTGCCTTACAATGAAACCAGCCATAGTATAATGTCCATTTTGAACGGTAAAGGCATTCGTCCATAAATAGTTCATGAATTGTTCTTTTGGTTATTTTGTCAACTGCAGCCTATCATTACACAAACCATTAAACTTAATGGGTCTGAAACTGGCTATGACTTTAATGCCAGTGAAGCCGCCATTACCTGTGGATACAGGCAATCAGCTCTGGGGATACAGTCTCACTGTTCAGAGGCAAGGATTACTCAAAGATCACACACGGGCTCCTTCTCCTCCAGTACTCAAGCTATGGCAGCCCAATTAGACAGAGCACTGTTCCCACCAAGGGAGACCCATGGTGTCTCCTCAACCTGTGGAGACTTCATTACTCAAGGTGAAAAGGGCAGAAAAATGTGCTTGTCACAAATTTGCTGTAAGTGGACGATTCCTGCCAAGATGACACATGGAACTTTGCCTCCTCTGATGTCAATGGGTAGTATAAGTCACTGCTGAAACAGTACTGACAGTGGAAGAAGGGGGAAAAAAAGGAATCTGTTGAGCCAAGGATACTATTGCAAAAACAAGGAATGACAATGAGGCCATTTCTGCATGTCTGCATTTCAACTGGCAAACCACAATCTGGAGATGTAGAAATCTCACCACAGCCACTGTCTCACACAGGATTCAGTTCACAGGTGTGAGCTGAGTATTTTGCCCATAGACCTCTGTAAATAATTACTGGTTCAAAAAAAAAGATTGCCCTTCTCCCTACCCCTCCCCCCCCCCCAGGCAGTACAAGAGTATCGCAAATAAAATGAATAAAATCAGCCTTTCAAGCAACTGCCCAGCATAAGTCATTTCTTGGCAAGTGGCTATAACTTTTTTCTATAATGGCTCTTCACAGCACGACATCCACTTCCAAGTAGATGTCTTGATAAATATGGCATCAAAACCCATGCCTAAGGAAAAGCTGAGTGGGGATAAAATTATTCCACTTTAGAATGAAATAAGTAAGTCAATATGGCCATTTGTGATCTTGTACCCAAGCAATGAGCTGAGCGAACACATCTGCCATGTTTGAAAACCTAGCTGCGTGCAGATGCTTTAAGGGCAGTGTAGGAAACTTCAATTTCTTGGTATCTTTCACAGCACCTATCACTTTAGGCACTCATCCCATCACTCAGGAAGTATTTTGGGTCATGTACTATAACTATGCTTATGCTCAGGGCTCAGATTTAAAAGTTCACACATCTGAGAGGGGAGCCCGCATAGAGTTTATGTTGTAGCTGTGAAAAGAGAAACAATGATCAAGTAATCCCATAAATACCTAATTACACGTACTACTTCTGTGATCTCGTTCTTGATTGTTAAAGTGAAATGAAGGATTCCTCCCTCCACCCTCTGATAATGCCTTTCTTATTTCTCTGTTCAGCAGTTACTAATGTCTGTCTTCTAGGAACGAGGCACGAGGTACCAGGCCCCGGTCTGTCTTGCGAGATTGCAATCTGTTCGGGATAAGGACTTCCTCTTCTATTTGTGTTCCTCCTCCCCACTCCTTTCTTCCACAGTCCACCCCAGGCCTGCAGTTCTTAGCACACTGCTTTGCACGGTGGGAAAAAATGTAGAAATGAAGCAGATCCATTTGCTAGCTTTTCTGCTGGTCAAATTAATTTCATTTCTCGGTGCCTCTGTTTAAACACTGGGGCTAACAATTTACCACCAGCAGCTTTGGGACATTGTCACTCTAAGGATGAAATGGTGATATAAAGGCAACAGGATATTAAAAAAACAAAAAACAAAACAAAACCCGAGAGGCAGAATAATCAGGCCCAAGGCATTAACCATTTGTATGGGAAAAAGAGCAATTTTATGCGACTTAAGGACCCAATGTTGTACCATTGCTGGTTGATAGCCATATCCAGTCTTTGGTAAAATGTGAAAATAAAGGCAGAACAGTGGGTTTTCCAGTGGGTTTTTCACTGGTTAAATTTATTCAACTTATGTTGAGAACACCGTTTCTAAAATATCCCTTTTGTGAAATAATGGTGATAATGGAATAGTTTTTAAAAAGTGTTTTGCCCATTAAAATTTAAATAACAGGCAATCTATAGGAGTCTCTTCATTTTTCTTCTGGAGGTTTTACTGCCCCATAAAATATAACTATCTGAGAAGCACTGGCCTAGAGTGTCTGCTTTCACTGGCTCGAACAGTGAGCAGCAAAAGTCAACCCAGATATCCAAGCTCATGTCAAGAAGCAGCTTATTGGCTGGTGTGCTGCATGAAGACAGCAAGATCCAAGGAGTTTCAGAAGATAATTTTCTTGGCAGGAAGCCCTCCAAATTCAAAGATAGATACCGAAGACAGAGATATTCAGCCTTTCCCTTGGTTGGGATTTTTTTTTTTCAAAGAGAGATAATGAAATTAGCATTTTCTATGGTGTTTACAGCTGATGACAGGATTACAAATCAGATTAAAAGAGTGGAGAAAAAAGGGGACACAGAATAGGGAACAAGAGAGCAAAGATGAGAAGGCACTGGGCCATAGAGAAGGAAAAATGAAAAGATTAAGGGGAGGAGTAAAGTGAGAAGATAAAAATAAGAGGGAAAAGAGGAAAAGAATTGCACTTGCACACACACACACACACACACACACACACACACTACACACACACACACACACACACACACACACACACACACACCCCACAATGACCACTGCCAGTTACAGGAGCCAGTAGTACACGAATTCTGTTACCCCCGATTTGCTTCTCTTTACTTTAATTGCTGGAGGACAGAAAACCAAGCCTGCAATTTAACCAACTTGTTCTCATAAAAGGATGCAGCTAAGCTGTGTCCGTCAGACAAGAGCCAAACAACCTTAAGGGCCAGGAAACCGAAAATAAATTCTATTCTTGGCATAGTAGCACCTTCACCTTTGCTAACTATGTCTGTTTTGTTTCAGGGCCAAGGAAATTAGGTAAGAAGGAGTGGATATACACTTCACATATCAGTGAAGGACTGTGACCCCATTCTTGCAGACAAAGGGGTAAGATCACATATCTGAAAGATTCCTTCCTGAACTACTGGTGGGGGTTTAGTGAGCAAGCCAAAGAAAACAAAACCCAAACCATGTTTGCTGCTAAACCTGTCCCCCAGCTTTTGTCACCTCCTGTCACAGATCAAAGGAGTTATCAATATAATAATAGATGCTTATATGTTGTGGGTTGGTTTGTTTGTTTTTTTTTTTTTGGTAGATTTTATATCCACAGAAAACCTCCCTACCACTTAGAGATTGTATTTATTTATTTATTTGACAGAGAGAGAGAGATCACAAGCAGGCAGAGAGGCAGGCAGACAGAGAGAAGGAAGCAGGCTCCCCACTGAGCAGAGAGCCCCATGAGGGGCTCGATCCCAGGACCCTGAGATCATGACCTGAGCAGAAGGCAGGTCACTTAACCCACTGGGCCACCCAGGCGCCCCTCCCTACCACTTAGAAACAAAAGTCTGCCCATACTTTTTTGTGCACCTCATCAAATGCTGTATTGTAGTCCTGTGGATTCCCACTGTATTTAACCAGACAGTGTTCCCCCGGGAGCTGGAAGCTCATTTCTTTTTCTCCCACATACCCCACAGTGGTCTGAGGAAGAGTACATGCTGTGTGGTCAGTGACCGAGAACAAGTTCCTGTCACCGAGGTCCACAAATTGGAAAGCCAATGCTGAGGCCCATTCTGCTGGAAGAGTCCTCTTATTGTCTCACCTTCTTTACAGCTGAACCAATCCAGTGAGTAAATATGGTGGACCATTGGTCCCTCCAAGTCTCTCTCCATTTGCTTGTCTTTTAGGGGAGAAACAGATTTCCTTTTGTTCATAGGATAAGCATTGCCTTGAATTTTCCAGTCTGAGTTATGCCACATTTGGAAGTTGGAAGGGAGAGTGAAGAGCCACCTTGGAGAAAGGATCGTGTTTACAAGCCCTGTGATGTGGTTGGGTCATATTGCATTCTTCTCACCCTACCCTGGCAGTGAAGTTTAATGTCCATGTAATAAAGATTTTACCCAGCAGGTGGGAGTAATTACACACAGCTCATATTTCTAGGCAGCAACTTTCTTTCAAACTTCTAATCCGAAAGAGCACAGTAGTAGATCCCACCATGATTTTGAACCCTGAATTTGCTAACCCACTCTCCAATTCAAAAAGCACATATGGTTAATCATAACTTGGGAGTCTTGAGTTGTCATTACAACAAATTTTGATGAGAGCAACTGCCAAATATTTCCCAGGGAACTGAGGTCTTTCATGACAATATCTCTTATCCTCTCCGTTTAATTTTTAAATTTTCTAAATTTCATTTACCTGGGGGTAATTTTGTTCTTAGAAATTTTTTTTTAGCCTAAGAATACAATGATCTTTCCATGAGTTGCTTGCTATATCTTCATTGTGTATTTTAGCCAAATTATATCCCTGCTTATGAAATAATAATACAACTGAATCCAAGGTGAGACATTTAGGGACGATCTCACAAAATTGTGACAACCAACCTGTTCTTTTTTTGGTTCAGGTATGTTGGCAATTTTCAGGTGCAGGTTAGGTTGCCAGTATTCTATAATGATGGATAAAATATTTCCTGAGGTCCAATATTTCTTTCATGTCAATTTGAGACATGTGAATGTAGTTTATAAAGGCAAACCTTGAAATGAGTAGGTTAAGTAATATGCTTTGCCTTTTGCTTCACTAGGCTGAGAGAAGTGTATGCATATGCATTTTACTTTAATCAATTCATCTTATGTAATATAATGAACAGAACTATTTTTGTCTTTACTGGCACAATCTCTGAACCAATGCTATCACAGAGACTGACTTGATGAGTAACAAATTCATTTTCTCTTGCTGAGCACAGAACCAAACTACATTTTCCAAGCTCTTTAGCCATGGTGTGGACCATGTGACTAATTCCGACCAATGGGGTGTGAGCAAAGGTGTGTGTCACTTCCAAATGGAAGCAGTTAAGAATGTGTGCATGTGGGCGTGGAGGTGCACAAGTGTCTTCTTTCACACTCTCATCTGGCCCACAGTATGCTGGTTTCATAGTGCTGGAGCGACCTTGAAGCAATATGTCAAGACAGAGGAGATGTTTCTTCCATTACATCTTAGGAGAACAGATTCTGAGTCACCTCTTAGAGGAGCAAAGCAGCCCAGAACAACTGCGCTAGGATTTGAATCAACAAGATACAAGTTTTCGTTGTATTAAAACACTAAGATTTGGGGGTATTTGTTTGGGGGGGTATTTTTTTTTGAAATAACAGCATGTCCTGGCTAAATTATAAAAATAATAAAGTGCTTTTTTTTTTTCAAATGTGCATATACAAGTATACCAACAAGATGCCCATACAGAGACAAAACGTGTTTCTGTTGCATACTATTTTTTATATAAGCAACAAATAATTTTTCATTTGGGGATGCTCTAATATTATATATCTCTCACATTTAATTTTATAATTTCAGGTTTGTGAGTGGCTCTTTTATTATGTATGTATAGGCTCTCGGCCCATTTTAAACCAGCTTGTATTAGAGCTCTTAATTGATCCAGAGAGCCTCTGCCAAAGATTCTCCAATTTCTCAGTGTTTCCTCATTTATAATTTGCGATCATAATTCATCTAATGATTTGCCAATTTTAAATCATGTCAACTATTTGATTAGAAATAGTTTTAAACCTTTCCAAGGAAACAATGATTAATGAGGGGATAAGGAGTGGAGTTAGATTAGAACTCAGAACTCCAGAAATTCTATTCAGTGAACGGACCATGAGGCAGTTACATTTACTCTCCGAAGTCTTAATTTATGGTAAGAAACTATAAAGACCTGGGATGCTAACATTCTCCCTCAATGATGCTTAAAGATATCAGTGTGGTCTCATAAGGGAAACAAAGTGTGGATTTAATTATCTTTGGCTCTATTTCAGGCTTTAACATTTGCAGCCATAACTTTCTTCATCTGTAGAGAGGGCATCATCTAAAATATCAATTTTCAAGGTGAGTCAGGAACATCCTTAAGACACAAGGCATTGATATACTGAAATACATGTATTCAAGCCCGTAAATACAGTTGATTTTTTCTTCAGACTTTTGGAAAAGATTTTATTTATTTATTTGAGAGGGAGAGAGAGAGTTCGAGCACCAGTTGGGGGAGGAGCAGAAGGAGAAACAGACTCCCCACTGAGCAGGGAGCCTGTGGCACTGGGGCTGAATTCCAGGACCCTGGGATCATGATCTGAGCCAAAGGCAGATGGATAACCAACAAAGGCGGATACTTAACCAGCTGAACCACCCCAACACCCCTTCCTAAGGTTTTTCAATAGGAAATTAGTAATTACTACACAAAGAAGAGATGAATCCCCATCTACTGTTGTAGTGTTTGTAAATGGAGAAGTTCTAAAATATCTGTAAAAAGTCTTGCTTGTTTTAATACTTTTTAATAATATGGACCTAAGAAATTTAATTACAACCCAAAGCTGGCAAGATTAAAATCCCTTGCTCATAAAAGAAATCTCCATATTACTTTGGCATCAGCATCAGGCCAAATCAGATATAGGGCCTTGTTGCCTCCAGATACTTGATTGAGTGTGTGTATATATATCGATGTCCTGAGTGTGAAGATGTTACCATATTTCACTTAATGGTTAGGGGCAAAGGCTCTGAGTCAGGCTGGGTTCAAATCCAAGCCTCACAATTACTACTGGTGTGACTTTGAGCATGTTTCTTAACATCATTGAGTCTCAGTTTCCTCATCTGAAGAATGAAGGTAAAGATAATTATTTATCTCATGAGTATTTGTGAGAATAAATGTGAACAACCCTGGGGAAACACTTAGCACCATTCCTGGACACCCAGCAAGTGCTCACCAAATATGAGCTATTTTTACTATCCTTGATCTGCATCTGCAAATTGGTCCCCTTTATTCTTACCCCTTGAAATGAACCCAGCACTCCCACAGTTATTATCCCACTCTTTCCCCACACTTGGCTCTCACAAGATGTCTCATGGGGGAAGAAATACATTCTCTTCATATGCCAGATTCATACATTTATTTATTTGCCCCAAGATATTTCTTTGGACATTTAATAAGTCAGTAGAGAAAATGAATTCTACTATTGTGCTAGCTTGACTCAGAGTATCTAATGTGTTAGCCAAAACCATGGTTCTCCTATTACCACATTCCATTCCAATACATCATGAAAAAATTGACCTCCAAAATACATATTATTTGAATCATAATTGTAATATAGGGTGATTCATTCCATTATGATTACTAGGACTAGTATAATAAGATTACTCAGATTAATTTACCTCCTAACCAATGTAATAATGTAAGCCTCTTTGGCAAAGGACATTATTCAATGTGTTCAGTTATTCTAAATATTACACATATTCTGTATTTTTCATCAAGCAGCTGTTTCTTTATTTAAACAAGATTGGGAATAATTCTAGAAGAAATAATTCTATTCCCATTTTCCACAGAACACCTTAATTTTTGTTAACCGATCAATGTGCTTTAGAAGTTAAACAAAGACAGTAGTTCTATACAATTCTGGCTAAGCTACTGGTTTTGCTACTGCTGATGACAATGCTGAGAGAGCAGTGGTTGATCGGTTGGTGCTATTACTGCTTAGTCAGCTCTAATAAGGAAGGCTTCTGAGTGTATTGGGCATTCTTTTCCTAGTAGGGGTGACTGATGAGAGATGAAGTGGCAGCGGCTCTCTCTGGACCATGGCCAGGTAGCACTGCTCCCCACCAAACACTTTTGCAGGAGGAGTTGGGGGAAGGGTACCTGGGGTACTAATCTCAGATAGATTAGACCACCAGGATAGGTGTGACAAAGCTGCTTTTATCTGGGTTCAAATCCCAGTACCTTAATTGTGACCTCCTTTCCACCCCCACCCTTAGCTCCCAACCCTTCCAGCAGGGCTGGTGTCTCACATGCACCCTTTCCCCAAGTCTATCATCTCAGGAATAACTGGAAAGTTTGTATGTATTCACCTAGTGAGTGGAGCAGAGGTGCAGAGCTTATCTCTGATTGGCTTGTTTTCTTTGAGGATCCATTCAGTGTAGTGTATATGTGTGTATGTGTAGTAGGTATGTGTGTGGGGGGGGGTGGGTGTGTGGGTGGGTGTTTTATTTTCTATTGTCCCAGTTTATTCTATTTTACGTAGGGAAACAAGTTTAACTTCGCTGGATAGCTTGTGATAACCAGTTTGAGAAGCAATGATATAAATTACAATTAGTAAGGCAAAACAAGGTAGGGCAGCAGAAGAGATGGAAACAGAAGAGAAAATATAAATGTAATTGGTAGCTAGTCAAAAACTTGTCTTTTTAAAAAATAGAACCGTCCTAGAATTCTTGAAAGAAAAAACTACTGAACCATCATGTGTTATTGTTTTAAATAAGTTTGTTTCAAAAGTGCTTAAAATAGGGCCTAGTATGACATAGTAAGCACTATGCAATTATTTAATAAGTAGTTTAAAAACAAGTAAAACTTTCTTGGGGTGCCTGGGTGGGTCAGTGGGTTAAAGCCTCTGCCTTCCGCTCAGGTCATGATCCCAGGGTCCTGGGATCTAGCCCCGCACTGGGCTCTCTGCTCAGCAGGGAGCCTGCTTCCTCTGCTCTCTCTGCCTGCCTATTTGTGATCTCTGTCTGTCAAATAAATAAATAAATCAAAATCTTTTTTTTTTTTTTAAGATTTTATTTATTTATTTGTCAGAGAGAGTGAGCACAGGCAGACAGAGTCAGGCAGGGGCAGAGGGAGAAGCAGGCTCCCTGCTGAGCAAGGAGTCTAATGCAGGACTCGATCCCAGGACGCTGGGATCATGACCTGAGCCGAAGGCAGCCGCTTAACCAACTGAGCCACCCAGGCGTCCCCACATAAACAGATTTTTAAGAAACAAGCCATATACACTTCTGAGTCTAACTATAATTACCTTTCAAAGCACAGTTCAAGTCTTGGGAGCATTTCTTGGTGACTCTAGTTTTTACTGATTTCTCTCTTATTTGAATTTATAGCACTTATAGTTTGTCTTGGCATTTCTCTTAAACATATAAGGAAAGGAAACTGTAATTTGAGATCTAAGGTATTTCTTTTTGCAGCATATTGGGGCTTGGTTGGAGGCTATATTGATCAATAGTTATTTTGTATTGAATGGCATTGTTCCTTAAAAACATTCACTCTATATCTTAGTACTTTTTAAAAAAAACTTCTCTGAACTTCCTATCACAGTGGACATAATGCTCATTGACTTTATTCTTTTAACCCGTATTATTAATTGCCTTTTATGGGTCCAACCCTGCATGTGAGGGATGAAGATACTTCTGAACTTCTTTTTTTTTTTTCATGTATTAATTTATTCTTTCATTCAACATTTTAGTGTATATTCTACTACATGTCAAATACTGTCTTAGGTACTGGGATTACAATGGTGACAGAAAAATAGACATTGAGTCATAGAGCTTACAATCTAATGAGGGAGAAGTTATCTAAAACTTATTTAGCAAATGTAAAATTATGACTATGTCAAATGTAATAAAAATAAAGATATAGGGTACCATGAGAACATATAATAGAGTGAACCCAGAAGAGTAAAAATTAACTAGGTGACTTCTATACAGAGAATTCTAACCACAGGGAATAGCAAGGACTTGTGTCTCCAAAGAGTCTGGGAGCAGAGACAAGGGCTGGGAACTGCTCGAAGAGTAGGTCTTGATAAGGATCCTGATCTTTATATTAAGAGAAATTGGGGGGGTGCAGTGAGTGGCTCAGTCAGTTAAGTGTCTGCCTTCAGCTCAGGTTATAATCCTCGAGTCCTGGGATAGAGTCCCCCATTGGGCCCCTTGCTCAGTGGGGATCCTGGTTCTGCCTCTTCCTCTGCCCCCTACTTATACATACTTTCTTTCTCTTGTTCTCTCAAATAAACAAATAAAAAAATCTTGGAGTGCCTGGGTGGCTCAGTTGGATAAATGACTGCTTTTGGCTAAGATCATGATCATAGTGTTGTAGGCTCGAACCCCATGTAGGACTCCCTGCTCGGTGGGGAGCCTGTTTCTCCCTCTCCCTCTGCTGCTTCCCCTGCTTTGTGCTCTCCTGCTCTCTCTCTCTCTCTTTCACTCTGTGTGTGTGTGTGTGTGTCAAATAAATACATAAATAAAATCTTTTTTAAAAAATCTTTAAACAAATGAGCAATGAGAAAGCCATTGGGGTATAGGCCATGCTTAGGTTAGGGATGCCATGGTCAGATTTATAATTTGAAATAATCACTTTGACTTCTGTGTGGAATAGAATAGCTCAGATGAAGGGAAATGGTAGCTTGGACTAGGATACAGTGGGAAAGAGAAAGAGAGTGAAGTTCAGTGACATGGGGACATAAAATCAATAAGAGCTTGGTGAATCATTGGATATGGAAGCAAGAAACATAAAACCAGTAATGAAGTTTCTATCTCACACTGGTAAAATGAGTGAGGAGCTTGTTTATCACTGAAATAGGAAATACTAGAATAGTATCAGATAATATGGGATGGGGAGAACACAGAGACATACAATGTGCCATACTAAAATAATAGAAAAGTTAGAATAACCAATATAAGAAGATACAATGGAAATAAGTAGAAGTGAGAATTATGGTCAATACAGTATTTTCTAATGTAACCAGAGCCAAAGACATTGCCCGGTGGTCTGACCACTGCCTTATTCCAGCTTTAGAAACTAATTAAATTCTACAGACACAAAAGACTTACTGTGGTTTCTAAAGATAGCCCATCTAATGCAAGATCATTTAGTATCTCTATGCTAGAAAAATATGGGAATGTGTTCTTCTCCCTTTGCACTTGGAGAAATTGAAAGTTATGGCAGTTAATAACTTGGCCAAGGTTATACACTCTGAGTCAGCAGAAATATGAAGGAAAAAGAAATCAAGACTCAAAGAGTTGAAAGGAAATTTAGAGGTCATTTGACCTAGCCCCCATGTGAATTAAGAGTAGAAATTTTTGTCAAGGTCTGACAGGTAGTTAGTAAGAAAGTTGTAACTAGAACTTAGGAGTCTGGACTCAGTCTTGCATTGCTTTTTTCCACTCCAGCACATGGACTGAGTTTCAAGCTAATGCTCCATTGCTTAACAATTTGGCCTCTCCCAGTAGCCAAAAGAACCCTTTCTAAAAGAGGAGGACAGCAAAAAGTATTGTGGAAGAACTGAGGCCCAACTATGTTGGGTGAAAATGTAAGCTGATGTGAACTTTGGCAAGTCTATGAACAGCACATCTGAGAACAATTACAATTCCCTGCGATCTCAATGTCTTCATCTATAAAATGTGATAGTTGTGAATAATTATGTTCTTGCTCTATGAAATTATGGTTCTATGTATGATTCCCCCAACATCTAAATATCCTGGCTGGACTTGGGAAAATAACCCTACCTTTCATTGTTTGGAATATGTTTCCTGATGAAAGGGGATATGTGCTGGTTTTTATCATTGAACATATTTTCATGTTTAAACTCCAGAGAAAGTGAGAAGAAAGCATAAAACAGGAAGCATCTGTATTTTTAACTGGCAGAGAAAGTGGAATTTGATGTGACTTCAACATTTTTTACTGCCTTATATTAACAGATGGCTAGAATTCAAAAAGTTCTTTACATAAGAAAATGCGTGGAAACTGGTAAGAAGACCTTGATGAGGAAGGAAACAAGAAGGAAGGAAGGAAAGGAGGGAAGAAGGGAAGGAGGGAGGGAGGGAGAAAGGAAGTACAGGTAGAAGGAAGGAAGGATGGGAGGTAAAGGGAGAAAAGCAGGAAGCATACAGAAACCATCTGGTATTTCTAAGATATCATGGGAGGAGAAGGGAGAGGGGCATGGGGGGAGGGAGGAATGAGAGAGAGAAGAAGAAGGGAGGGAAGGGAAGATGGAGGAGGAGGCAGAAAGGAGGGAGAGGGAAGGATTGTAAAGTTGCATTGTCTTTCCTCAGTATGATCTAGAGCTAGCCAATCCACTTGGAAGTCTGGATTCTTCTACCGTTTGTTGACTGGGCTGTCTAAATGAAGCAGACTTCCTTGTACTTCCTCAGAAAGGTGAAGGAGCCAAGAGAGAATGAGAACCAAGTTTCATATGAACAAAACTTCACCAGAGAACATCTACTTGCTATTTGCCCAAAAGCATACACTCAAGAGGATTCAGTCCCAACACCTGGCATGAAGCAGGTAAACACTTCTAGTTGCTTGTCTTGGAAGAAAACTCAGCAGCCAGAGTGGGTTACATAAGCCTTAGAACGGAACTGTTAGTAAGTCCTTCCAGCCTAGTTTTTAGGTCTTCTAGTTCCTATACTTAGATTTCTTCTGATATCCAACAAAGACTACTACTGTCACTTTCTTCTGTGACTCTGAAGTTTTCCAACCTTAAGGCTTTCTGATATCAGACGTGCATGAGAATTCAGATCCAAGTAAGACTCTTTTATAGCTTTTTCACTGGAATGTTTGACTTACAGAACAAGTTTTTTTTTTTTTTAAGATTTTTTTTTTATTTGTTAGAGATAGAGAGTGAGCACAGGCAGACAGAGTGGCAGGCAGAGGCAGAGGGAGAAGCAGGCTCCCTGCCGAGCAAGGAGCCCGATGTGGGACTCGATCCCAGGACCCTGGGATCATGACCTGAGCCGAAGGCAGCTGCTTAACCAACTGAGCCACCCAGGCGTCCCTACAGAACAAGTTTTATGTAATATTTTGCTCCTGAAAAGAGAATTTCAGGGAGTTTCTGGTTGGCATATGCTTAACACTTCTTACTATACACCTTCAAGAACAAGTGGGATATCAGCTGGTAGACCATGGAGCCATGAATTCTCTCTCCTCTCATTGTCTTCCTCAATAGCATAATGTGGTATTGACCTCTTTTCCTTCTTTCCTCTCTTTCTGTACTTGGCCTTCCTTTCTACATAAAAGAGCCAGTCTAGGGAAGATCAGGAAGGG